>JABCKT010000178.1:0-36892 GCA_018858115.1 Tephrocybe rancida
TATCTGCCTCATTTCTCCTCTATCCATCCTCAAGGTCAGCCTCGAGCTCACACTAGACGATAGCGAACGGTTCAAAAAGCTTAGTGAAGCTGAAAATGAACTGAAGGCGGCGATGAAATTATTTAGCAAGACGAAGCTGGATCTTGGTGACAGGGATGGTCCTAGATACATAAACTCATAAAGCTTGCGGCACTCCCGCACTTCTAGATGCACAAATGGAGCCTCTGTGGGCAAAAAATGTGATTTTATGAGGCTAGATACATATTTTCAGACGTTTTGGGCCTTCCGGGGCTAGCTGGGGCTAGATCCATTTTTCAGACGAAATCGGCGAAATTTTCTGAGGCTAGGTACTTTTCAGACGGAAATGGCCCAAAACCATTCAGACGGAATGCCCCAAATTTCGACATTTTAGTATCTGGGCTTAGTAGGGATTCTCCGGGGTCCTCCGAGTCCCTCGAACTCCATCAACCCCACCTCAACCCCATCCCATAGACTGGTAACCAACCAGCCCTCCACGGATACAAGTCTCGGGTTCGGAGACTTTTCTCCATAGAGGGATCGGTCACCGGTCTACTCATCCCACTTCCTTCTGCCGAAATGACGCGTCCCTCCATTCCTAACGCGCCTCCCCGCCACTCCCAATCGGTGGACGCCAGAATCTCGAGTTCGATTCGCTGTCCTCGACGCGAAGCTCAAGGTTCGTCGTTTGTATACCCCCCGCCAGCACTCACCAACCTCCCTTCAGCTCGATGACTCCCTCCGACTGGCGGCACAAATATCGAGTTCGGTTCTTTACGAAGCGGGCTGTAGGGCATGGATATGTACATTCAAGGACTCGGTATGCTAAGTCTGTATCTACCCGTGGCCTTCTTTCACTGACCATTCCCTTTAGCTCGACTCCACAGTACTCGGCTCCGATCGGCAGACTCACGAAAGTCGAGTTGCATATGCGAGCTTTGACTGACCCCCAGCACGCATTTTAGGCTATGGTGCAAAGAGACGAAGGGAAACGAGGCCTACAGCCACATACCAAGGGGGAAGACATTTATCAGGCATTCTGTTTGAGTACTCTTTGTATTTTTTACAAGTAATGTTTCATGGCCATATCGTCCTTGACTTTCCGATACTTAATGTTACAGAGTCCCGGACTGAGAGCTTCCGAGAATAGATCCTTGCTTTGTTCCTCGTTGCGCGTCGAGGAGAAATACAGCCGCATAGCAAGAGAAGATGTTCCCTCGGGCGTTCTGTTTGAGCACTCTTTGTATTTTTTATGAGTAGGCGTTTCATGGTCACATCGTCCCTAACTTTCTGATACATATTGTTACACTCGCTAATACTGGACATTGAAGGGGCCCGTCAAAGAAAGTCCAATGGAGACATCCAGTACCTTGATTGTGGCATCATAGGCAAACCGAGTCGTGGCAACCGCCTTCCCATTGACCTGAACAGCTTTGGGAGCCTTCGCGACACCAAGGAAGCGCACCCTCGACACCTTAACAACATGGTCCGATCCAAAGACACCTTGGACACTTAGCCTCCCATTCTTGAACAAAGATTGCAAGGACGTGGAGGATGTCTGAGTGACAGAGACACCGTCATCAAGATACAGAGCACCGGAAGCCGTCCCGTCCGTTCCAGGTGCAACGACGAGCTCGAAATCCTGCGCCCTCAAGTCCGTCGTTGTCATCGTCGACTGTGCACGGAGGGGCAAGATCGCACCACCCTTGATGTGGAGCGGGATCTGGGTGAAGGAGACGTTGGTGAGCGTTACCGTGGATCCTGTGCCTTGGACTGGGGCCAGGGTCGTGAGGTCGTAGAAAATGTCGCGAGGCAAGTAGAACGTCACTGAAGTCGCATCGTCTTCTGTCACAGGCGACACAAGGATTGAATCGCCATAGAAATATTGGAGGTCGATGGGGAAGGTGGCGGAATCCTTGGGATACTTGAACCAGAGAGGATGGACGACAGGCGTTCCATCGAGATGCGCTTGGTGGAAGGCAGTGTAGAGGTAGTCCATCAGACGGTAGCTGAGGAAAAATCATCAGAAAGGCGTGGGTGTGTATCGAATGAGAATACATACCGAATATCGAGGGCGTTCTTAGCAGCTTGAGTGACGCTTGCCCAGCGGTAGAACTCTTGGCTGGTCGAAGTATCTGAATTGTGCTAGATAAAGTCGAAGGCCGTCAAAATAGTGAGGAATATCAGGCTGGACATATTATTACTCACGTTGCGCATGAACGGTGAAAAGGCACCCAACATGGCCCATCGTCCACAGAGATTTTCGGTCGTATCGTCACCTGAGAACATCGATCACTCGTCAGCCCACCCCTCGACAGGCCAAAGGGATACATACCAAAGCCACATATATCACTCCCGACCATAGGGACCTGATAGATCGTCGCAAAGCCCAGCATGCCCGCGATAGACTTCCGGTAGTGGTCCCAGGTGCTCAGATTATCACCCAGCCATTTGCCAACCTTGTTTCCGGCGCCAGCATACGTAGAGCGCGTGATGACGAGTGTGCGCAACCCTGGACGGCGCGCGAGCATCGCCTCGTGTGTGGCTGTGGACATCATCGTGCCGTAGAGATTGTGGGTATCGTACTCGGTCAGGCCGTTCGCGTGTTTTGAGTCGACCTATACATAAATGTGAGTGTGACATCGAAACTGTCGTTCATAAACTCGTACGAATGCGGTCTTGGAAGACAGGGCGCCGGCAGCATTCTTAATTGCGTAAGGGGGCGATAGGATGTTGTCCCTTTTTGTTTTTTGGGTCGAGTTGACGAAGATGGGTGTATTGGGGTCGGGGACCGGGTCATGGCGAGGAGGGGGTAGCTGTTGCTGGATCGCTTGTTGGAAGGGGTCGGTACATGGGAGGTTGCAGAACTGCGAAGTTCATCAGGACAAGCAGGTGGACACGATTTATGGAGACCTACGCTTGATGGCTCATTCATATCGATCCAGACTCCGTCGATGTCGATGCCGGTGGCGGGATTGTAAAAGAGCTCAAACTCATTGTTCCAGAATCTATCATCAAGGGTAAGGCTTTGCTCATCAGCAAGTATTGAAATTTTGACACTTACTCTGAGAGTTTCGGGTGGAACCAATCTACAAGAGAGTCAGTTCTCGATCGGTATCAGCCTGCTTTAAGTCCACAACCTGGGAATACGGTCACACCTACAGATGCAAGGGGTCAGTATTGCTTCGTAGACGAACGAAAGTTCTTCTCACCAGGCCAAACGAGCCCGAGACTGTTGCTTCCGTTCGAAGCCTTGAGCCATACGTCTAACTCAGTGCCCCTATTGAAGGGGCCATAATCTTCACCAGGGGTGTAAGCGACAGCGGGATCCGTCATTAGAACTGGGTGATATGTAATTAAGTAGCATTCCTCAAAAAGGTTGTGATCAGCTTACTGTACTTCTGGTCATGGGAGTGGAGGAAGTCGACTATGTCCCTTACGCGGTTCAATGGGTAATAGGCGGGATCGACTGTGAATATCCTTCGCCCGTCCATGTAGTCTTGTCGCGCGATAAGTCCGGACTCGCCCAGGCCCTGAGCGGAAATGAGACTCACCAATATCGGTCCACATCGTTTCCAGGGGAATACCAGCAGCCGAGTAGTTCGAGATTACTCCAGCGACTTCAACGAAATCTGACAAGGATCATGCTGAGTTCCAGAAACCGATGCTGTTGTTTCAATGAACTAACCTTTATACCCAAATCGGCACTGATGCAGCCCAAACGACCAATATGGGACCTCCGCAGGCGTCCCAACGACCTCAGCGTACTGCCTCGCTACCGCAGTAGGATCCGTCGTGCTTCCCGCCAGGAAATAGAAGTCCAACACGCCCCCAATGACATTATACTCCAGCGCCCCCTTCGTGAGCTTGATGTCCATGCCATTCGCGTTGAGGAGGAATACCCCGTGCGTCCCGGTCGTGCGGTGCTCGAAGTACACGGGGTGGTTCCCGTAGAGGTTGGTGCCAGTGGGGATGCCAGGCGCGTCGCGCGACCACAGCGTTATCGTTGTGTTGTCTGTGGGCAGCCGGAAGGGGTTCGTGTGCTCGCCGAGTCCGTAGATGTTGGCGTCCGCTGGGAGGCTCGTTTTGACGCGTAGGTACTGCGACTCGAAGATGAGGGCATTTGAGGCAGTAGAGAACAGCACCTCGTGCGAGGAGGTGCGGTAGATAGAGAAGGAGAAGGGTGACGCAGTGTAGTTGAACTGGATGGCTGGGGCATTTGCTGAGGTGGCAGCAGGTCGTGGCAGAATCGACTCTGGTACCTCGAAGCGCGATGCAGCGGCATCGACTATCTTGACGTGGATACGGGTATCTGGCGGAAAGTTAAAGTTGCTTGGATTGAAAGGGACTTGCTGGTACCCACCTGTTTCGTAGACCACTGTCAGGCCAAGTGTCTTGATGTCGGGCCCAAAGACCCCACATCCTTCGCCGTTCAGGACAAGATCCGCTGACAAAGTCGTGCCGGTAGTTTTGACATTCGTAGCATTGTACCCTGCGCATGCGTCGAGGACATCCGAGTTGGCACCTTGAGCGGTACGCGCTCGAAGTAGAGTCGTCGCAAAGACTAGCAGACGGAAGGCGTTCCACAACATGGCAGGCAGAGCCACAAATGCATGACCTGAGCTTATATGGCGGGTTTAACGCCAAGCCGTGGTGCGAACTAGGAGGTCGGGTGACGAGCAAGGCGTGAAATTGAAGTTCGAGAAGTTGCTTTTTGATCCCACGAACAATTGGGCACACATGGTCCGACCCTCGCCATCGATTGCCGACCGCGAACGGCAGGGAGCCGCTGAAATGGTTTCGTGATCCCGGATGAGACATGAATTCGACGGTTAATTTAAGTTGAACCATCACTGTCGAATTTGTGCCCCGTCCGAGTCGAATGCTGCCATACGTCTTTGTCTCCGCGCCCAAGCATACGGGTTCCTATGCCCAGACTCATCAGAGCTTCCGGGTATGATGTTTGATGTAGATTTTCTCGGAATATGCACTGACCTGGCCGATAGAATCTCCACCGTCGACTACTATGCTTCAGAATCAATTGTGTACGAGACTTGCACAGGATCATTCAGGTCTCCGACGCCATCTGAATAAGATATGCATGTTCCATGTAGAGCTGATGTAGAACTGTTGTCGACCCGCAGGTATAATTCCACACTGTCGTGTATATGTTACATCCAAGTTCGATTTGTAGTAGGCCAGACCTACAGGATATGGATCGGCGGTGGACCGACGGGTGGTGGCTGTGGTGGTTGTGGTGTTGCCTGACGGTGGCTGACTTTGGCAGATGACGCTTGGGCTAAGGCTTGCGCATTCTTGATGAATTGCGCACCTGATGCTTTACAGCCCATGTGAGGTCCTACGCGACAAATCAACAATTAAGTTTATTGCATTCTATGTTTGTTAAGGCTTGTATAATTGACCAACTGTGAGAGAAATTTTGTACTCATTGATGGAATTTCGTGGGGGTTATTAAGTGAAAGATTGAAAAAGGAAAGCAGAAGGCTTTGAAAAGGCAAGTTGAACCGAAGTCGATAAATGGTTTCTTTCTTTATCTTATCTGATATACCTTGTTATTCACATTGATAATCAGAGATTAAATTGACCATCCAAATTATCTCATCAAATCATCTCAGTGAACGGTTGAACTTCAGTCCACTGTTCCCTTTACTCACCTCTCAACATAACAGCTTCTAACCCTAGAACTGTTTATGCTGTCGGGAGATGGGAGAGGTTAGTGAGTGTGTTCGTACTTTGGGTGATATATCGTCTAAATCCGCAGCCATGTGGTGATATCCAATCCGAGCATTGGCACATGGGTTCGAGCGACTCGTCAAAGACCCCCGTGGTGCCATACGCAGGGAGAATCCGGCACCTCACACTTTCATTATCAGTGGTGTGGATGAACTCCCTGCGTCACACTCATCAAAGCCGTCGACGAAATCCCACACCACCACCTCTTCTTCGTCCCTCCCCCTCCTACGCTCACCCATCAAGAACTTCGACTACACGAAATACCTCGTAGGGCTACGCATCCACTTCCCCTCGCTCGAGCACTTTAGCGTATCCTCCAGTGGGAACCCGCGCAACGGGCGGTAGTGGTCGCAATCGCAGTTCGAGGCGCTCATCTCCGAGAACACCGGGACCATCCGCTCGGTGTCAACGCCAGCCCACATCAGCGACGCCGACATCGAGAGCGTGATAGGGGAGGTGCGGTCGTTGGTGGAGCTCGACGTCAGCGAGGGCGACAACATATCGGAGACGACGGTAAGGCTCATGACGCAGGGGTACCTCGTTCCTACGCTCGAGGTATTGAAGTGCGCTATGGCGGACATGCTGTCGAGCCTCCTGAAATGGTCGAGACCGCTATGTCTCGTCCAAATTCAAGGCGAGGTACAGGGGCTTCAAGGCCCTCGTCATCCGTTCCCCCAAGGACAGCGATGGCTATAGGGAAGTCCATGAACGTATTGAGGAACTGCAGCAATGCGGGAGGGTTATCTCTCTGTCATTGTTGTTGTACTTATTTCGCTAACGTTGTACCCCTTGTACTCGTATTACCCTATTATTCTAACATCTTGCTGCTATCGATCTGAATATACAAGGCTTCCCAAACTTTACCAAAAGGTGCGATTTACATGAGGCTGCCGTCTCTCGCGCTAACTTGATTTTCGACGAGTACCGCAGAGGCACCGGCCACAGGCCCGTACTTCTGTTATCGATTGGTTATCGACCTAATTTTGTATCGCCTTCGGTTTCGAAGATCTCGTGCCGATTTCTCTATTCAATTGGACAGTTCGACACTTTGACATAGATAGCTGAGCGATCAGCTGCCTTGACCTACTCACCTCGTTGTGTAGTAAATTGCGTGCTTTTCTCAGGCATTAACCATCTAGGGTAATATTCACCTTTCCGTTTCCTTCCATCTGAATCATCCTAGTTGACATGGGAGCTAAATTCGTTCAGAGTGCTATCATGTCTCCTGCTACTACGGTCCTGGACTATACGATAGGCTAAGTCCGGGCCTTGCGTCAGGTTCAGCATCACTCAGGCTGGTGACCTCTAGGCTGTGGCCCTGGGACGACACAATGTTAATGCCGCAGTGCAATAGATGACGACGAGAAATGTTCGCATGTGGAGAGTCTGGAGAGCATGTGCCTCGGTGATCTTGGAGTCTGGACAGCTTCTGTCTCGTGAGTACGAGTTCCGTCGAGATAGATCCAGGCGGAACAGGTTCGGGGGCATTACAGCAGTAATTCAGCTGAAACTCTCCAAGTGAAAGTCTCTCTGACTTGAAGCACGATCGACAGGCTTACACATGTTTCTGAAAGAAACATGAAGAACAAAGGTTGTTATGGGTGAGCGGTCCGAGGCAGGGCCAACCAGCGGTTGTTTTTGAAGTTGTCCGCTTTGGGTTGGTTTCGATCGCGGTCAGGTGACGGAGTGATTACAGTATAAAGGACCGCATGTTGTAAATCCCCAACTTTCGAGTCAGTTCCGAGCCGTTGTTGTCGTCTGCACGATGTCGAGTCCTCGCGTCGCCTTCGCCAACTCCACAAATTTCACTCGGAGCTCTCGTCCACAGTTGACTCGTTCCATCTCCAAGCTGAGCTCAAGAAAGTCTGCCCCGACGTGTACAGTCTCGCTTGCGAATGTTAGCACAAACGATCTCTATATCTCACACGAATCGGTTCTTTCTACAACTTCTTCGCCTTCCTCTCAACACTTGGTTCCATTTCCTTCGTCGCCCGTGGAGGTTACGGACTCTACGATCAGCCAGTCTGACCGTTCATGCCTCAAGTTACTTAGGTCGTCGCCTGCGACAGTTTCGCAGCCCAGAGCTCGCGCGTCTTCCATACTCTCTCCGTCGCAGGAACGACGGAAACGTTCTACCACGCGGCTAGCACAGCCGACCACACTCCGTGCTGAACCGTGTTCAGCATCTGAACAGCCACCTAGGAAGCGCCCACGCCTGAATAAGCCATGCGCAGTTAAATCGACAAAGCCGTCGCCCATCAATACCTCGGACCTTCGGGCACAAGTGATAGTGCAGCGGTGTGTCGCGGCAGGGGTGATGGAGCGGAGGAGGGCAAGAACGGGCGAGGTCTCCTCGCGAGCTGCATTTTGGGATGGACAGGATAGACTCCTAGCGAGTCACCTCCGATCACGGCTTATTCACCAAGGCGTTAAGGCCTCGGGGCTTGTGGACCTCGAGAGTGAGCTGGACGCCGACATGATGGATATCGATGGCGGAATTCTTCTGCCATCGTCGATTGCCTCCACCGATATGGATATCGATGTTGAGGCGCCTATCAGGCCCGTCTCCATTCTTTCCTCACCGCCACGAAAATCGACACCGCTGGCTCCTGACTGCGTCATGAGCTCGTCACAGCTGGTCGCCGCTCTCATCATGCGAAATCACACTCGGAAGCCGTCTCGTCCCACCGCCAGCTCGGAATGGACGAGAAAACCGTCTCCGCTTGCTACTTCCGCTGTTTGAGGTTAGATCCAAGCCATGTGTCTCCAACTTGTTGTCTGACTTTGTCTTGCAGTAAAAGCGAGAGATTCTCGTCGCATTGAACAGGTTTATGTTGCATCCCGTCGCATCGCTTTCATGCTTTCCTCGCATTCGCATTCGCATACCATGTATCAACCATCTGCATCACCTTCATCCTACGTACTCTTGTCAGCGTCCGGCCGCGAGTGCACTCTCACCGTTGTGCACTTCTTGGCTGTTGATGCTGTTACCACTTATGACATCGATGGTCACGACTTACGACTTTGAAGTTCGCTGGCCCTTATGCGGCTGGCAACCTTTACCATGTCCAGAACATACTGTATCAATACTTACCTTCAACACTACCACGCTCCTTTACCCAGTACATATCTTGATGATCTTTGCGCATTGAAGTACAAATATTGTGCCAGCGGAAGGAACGTCACTGAAACCTGAAAGAAACAGCATTGGGCAATAGTCCGTCGAGCCTCCTTGCCAATCACGCCACACCTCACATTAGTTTAGGGACTTCTTCAGACCACTGACACCATCTTTGAAGTACTCATCGGCACCAGCTGATCAACAGCTGATGGTTTTGCACAGATAATAGATTTGATATAGAATGTTTTCGACCTCCAAGTTCAACTTGTGAACATGACGCACTCTTGTTAAAATGCCGGGTGATCAAGAACTCTCCTTGAGCCTGAACGTTGGGCTAGGTCCAATACCTGTGGGCGATGTACTCGGACATTATCCGAGTCCATTTATCACAAGCGGTTCAACAGCATGGGGCATTATTCTCGGTGTATTGCTATTTTGCCGGACAGTTTTTCCCCGATGCCGGTAAAAGTATAGTCCTTGGGGGAAACGGTTTACTGCTTGGTATGGCCATCTGAGCTTTTTTGGGATTTATACTATGAACTGAGGGCAAATTCCAACCGTGATCAACATGATTGAGATAGCAGTAAAAGTTGCGAATATGATGAAGAAAGCTGAATGGGCCTATATCCCGAGTGATGATATCATTGTCATCAATGTGCACTGATCCTCGACGATGATTGATGATCGGAGTACTACAACTATCAATGTCTCAGTCTGTCGACGCATAATTATAATTTATGACCCACTTGGATATTTGGCTTGCCCGTTGACCCACTGAAGAACCACACACACCACTACACTGACCAACTTACCGGGTATGAAAAAAATAAAAATAAAAAATAACGGAAAAGGAAGGAAGATAGAAGAGATTCTCAATTTAACCTACTACCACTCGGAAACTATTGGCATCACCTATATCTCTTGGGATTCCTTGAAGTCTGAAGTAAACTTAAAGCAAATCATTACCCTCTTTGAACATCACAGTTTCGTCCATGATCAACACCTCGGCACCCAGTAACCTCTGTTTACACTTCCTACAAGGCACGGTACAGGGAACTGCACAGTTAAGGTCCTTAAGGATCTTGTTCTTCCCGGGACATGGTTACCTATGACATCGACGACAACTCCGGACTGTACTCCGTTTTCGAAGGTCTGCAGGGAGCTCGCTTGATACACCTTCGGCATCAACACGTCATTGCCGCAAGCTGACATGGATTTATGGATTTTGGCATACCATAAAGTGTAAAACCTTTGTGAACCTGGATGAGTAACCTCTTAGCAATTTTGGCGCCTAACAACAGGTTATGATCTGCCAAACTCGCGCCCCCCCTTCTCAACGCGCCGACACAACATATCTACCTTCCTCAATCTTGTTTTTTTTTTCACCTATACCGGACTCTCTATAAGCCTCTCAGCCAATCCTGCCCGGCTCCGACGCGCCCCCCGGCCATATCCGGCGCGATTCAAAGGATCAAAAGATAGACTTTGCCCTCCTGATGCTCCACCGTCACGCGGTCGCCCGAAGAAAGCCAAAATCGACGCGTCACGGTTACAAAAGACAACGTTAGGCGCTGGAATGGCCCAAGAAGAGGTTCGAGGTATGCCAAACGCCATAAATCCATGTCAGCTCGTGGCGATGACGTTTTGATGTCGTTGAAAGTGTGTCAAGCAAATTCCCTGCGGACCTTCGAAAACGGAGTACAGTCCGGAGTTGTCGTCAATGTCATCAGGTAACTTATCCCGGGAAGAACAAATTTCTCAACTGTGCAGTTCCCCGTACCGTGCCTTGTAGGAAGTGTACATAGGTCGAGGGACGAAAATGTGAGGTTCAAAGAGGGTAATTTAACTTAAGTTTACTTCATACTTGAATCCCAAGGGGTATACGAGGTGATGCTACTAGTTTTTAGAATGGTAGTAGATGGAATTTGAGAATATCTTCTGTC
Organism: Tephrocybe rancida; assembly: GCA_018858115.1. NCBI lineage: Eukaryota > Fungi > Basidiomycota > Agaricomycetes > Agaricales > Lyophyllaceae > Tephrocybe > Tephrocybe rancida. Next base: position 10,837 of record JABCKT010000178.1, read on the forward strand.
CTCCTTCCTTTTTCGTTCTTTTCGTTCTTTTCATACCCAGCTAAGTGGGTCATAAACCATCTAGATCGGCAAGACTTAGTAACCAGACGAGTTCTAAAGCACTATTGAATCCACGTCCGATAACTATGAGAATATATGGTTTTTATAAGTTTTTCTGTAATCAGGAGAATTTGGTGAAAAAGGTGAGAAAAGAAAGTCCGTGATATAAGTAAAGGAGAAATGACGAGGTGAGTGCTGAAAATAGAATGGAAGGCAGTGCGAGGCGATGGACGGAATGAGTGGGTCGAGAGGTGGGCCGAACCTGAGACCTGCGGATGGAGGCGGAAATCGGGTGTGTAGTTGTCGTTCACAACACGGCGGAAGTTGTTCTTCAACCCGCTCGCCCTCAAACTACAGAAAGGAGGTACGACGTGATGAGCCTGCCTAGGAGAGACTACTCAAACACATCAATTCCTGATTCACTTCAGATAGGTATATTTATTTCAATTCACCCGATCAAGACCATTCGCTTTGAATTACCTTGTATTCTTTGGAGCAGCCATGCTTTACTAATGAGACTTTGAGAGCCCGAGAGCCCGAGTTCAAGTTGCTGCAATTTGGGAGTTGCGGTCAATCTGCAGTTCGCTACACATTGCCAAACGCAAGGGGCGATCTCCTCAGAGCTAGTAAGTTGGTGGTTGGTAAGATCTTTTACTTCTCTTTTATGTCAAATGTTGTTCTCACTACCTCCTTGGCGACTGTCGGGACTTGGTTTCTTCCTGCTGACGGCCGAAGACAATTCCCTATGCGTATCGTACAGACGCGTAAAACCTCCAGGCGACATCGGTGCTTGCCCTCTGGATATTAGAATCGACTTCCTGAGAGTCATTGTGATCCTTGTGCGGCGTGGAAAAGCGCTGCATTGAGACGGGGACTGCCATCTCAATGACCCGCGCTGGCACTGCCTTCGACCCCACACAACGGCCAAATTTCCTTATATGGCATTCATCGCTCTATTTTTTGCGCCGATAGCGAAGATCACCGTGACAAGTTGATGGCATACACTGTTGGACGATCCTGCCGCCACTTTTGTCCTAAAAGGGAGTACGGAGCTCCTAAACATGTTACACCGACGCTTTGTTTTGTCGTCCCCGTCGCTGGATTAAGATCATTTCTGTGGCTTTCCATGAGGTTACGATTGGATTTGGGGCGTCGTTGGGTGCTCGTTCCGACTATCAGCTGGAGTCCGAGAATGCCCATGAGCTCATTTGCGAATCCCTAGGTGTACGGACGGGGCTTTTAATGCAGATGTATCCGTTCCACCTCTAAGCGCCGAGGCGTCTTTGGCTTCGCGGCGCCCAGTAGTCATTCTGTGTCGGCAAATAATAATATCGATCCCAATCATCCGAGGGCTATATGTATCGCACGACTAATGTATAACATCCATACCTCTCTAGGATCATCCTCACCTGCAAAGCTACTCAAGCGTACCACCCACTCTCTTTTGTGAGTCATCTCGAGCATGTTTACGAACAACCCATATGCACAAGGCGGGTGGTACAACCCCGCAAACCCCCTCTCTATCAACAACGGGACGTGGGGCAGTCAGTCCGCGCCCCAGCCCTCAGTGTACGGCGCGCTCCCGAACGCAATCCCGCCTGCACCACCCAAAATCCTCACGTTTTACTTCGTGTCTTTGCGCCCGAACATCCTGAACTCGACGGTCATTGGCCCGCAGTCGCAGAAATACTTTGACATCTCGACGAGTTCGCCGAACGTCGGCGCGTCCACTGTCTTTCTAAAATCGGGGCAGCCGTTCGCCGCTATTGAATGGACGAATCAGCCAGCTGTTGAAGTGTATGGTCTCGTCCCTCGACAAACTACCGCGAGATGGATGGAGCTTTCTCGTGATCAAAGGTGCGTCGATTTCAACGCTCGACATATAAAGTACAACATTTTAATATTCCTTTTTTCAGTTATAGAAGCATTCAAGTACATGGGAAGTGGTACGCATGGGTACCCCGCGATAGCGTCTACAGTGTGAGTTCGTTGTCTACCTCAAGAGGTCAAAATTGGACTCATCACTTCCAAATTGCCTTAGCTCTTTACCGTTGGCCCAAATCAGCCAGAACTTCTGGCGCGTATCTCGCGAGAGCCTGATACGATAAAACTCGAGGTCACAGCTCATGCAGTACAAATTGGGTTGCTCGAGTCTGTCGTCGTCGCCACAGTCCTCCTCCAGTCTGGACGTAACATTGGCTGAAATACTTCAATTCTAGAAAGTTCTCCTAATTCCCATCATCGACTTTTATCTTTATTGGTTACTGCTAGCCAGTCACCTTGTCTCCATCAACAACGCCTCTACGTCCTCGCATAACGTAACTAGTTCCCCCACTGTATCCATTAGTTTGTATTTCGTTCCGATTTCCTGGGCTCATATCTGTAGTAGCAGTCTATACACACTCGAGCATCCGTTAGGGATGTATTAAATTATGGCCTGAATGCCTATAAACATTGTTCACTCCATGTTTCTGGCCTCGTATCTCGTATGATTCTTAATGCATATGGAGATCATCGATTGTGTTTCTAGGTGTTTCTATTAGTAGCAGTTGGTTGGTTGTGTGTAATTTTAGAACTGACCGACCGACGGAAGCGGCTTCCGAATGTTGAATCTCTATCCACAACTTGCGCCATAGGTTCTTCATCTTGCCTTTATCTCTTCATTTCTCATGGCAGCTAACAAGACCTCTCGTGTAATTTCAGGACGTTATCCACCTCCAGGAACTTCTGTAGTTGGAGATGCCATTCGTGCTCGCCGTGGTGCCCGTGGGATCACCCCACTAGATGCTGCTCTTCTTCATGTTCCTCCTGTAGCAGGAGGCTGGAACTCTCTTCTTGGAGCTGTGAGGAGCCAGGGAAAGCTTCCAGGCGATGTGCGCGAACTTATGGTACGATTTTGGCTTTGATCGTTCGAAAGGAAAATCATAGACGTTTGTTATAGATCCTACGCGTTGCAGCTATCAATCGTGCTACTTTTGAATGGATTCAGCACGAGCCGGCTGGGCGGACAGATGGTCTGAACACGGCACAGCTCTATATCATTCGAGATGAGGCTGCACCGCTGCCGCCAGCGCCCGGAATCCTCACGCAACTTCAGACCTCTGCTCTAATGTTCGCAGATGCGAGCACGAGGAATGTGAAAGTGGGAGACAAGCTCACTAATGCCTTGAAGCGGGATCTAGAGGCGTTGGCTCGTCAGCAGGGCGCTGAGAACATCGAGGAACGAACGGAAGATTTGCTCGCTGAGGTGGCTTTGGTTGTTGCTACTTACAACATGGTGTCGCGTTTTCTCGTCGCTGTGGACGTGGCAGGTCTCGGTGATGATGCAGTTCCTTGGCCTATTGAGCGCAAGGAGGTGAGTTTCTTTTTCTGCCTAAGGAGACTGCTGTTTAATGACTCTGGTAATAACAGCACTTCATGTCCATGCCTAGTTCACACACAATCCACGCTATCACAATCACGATCTCTCCGGACGCGCCCTGGATAGTCTTCGCCAACTCCCTCCTCACAAACCTCCACATGTGGTCGTTTCTCATCCCCTACCTCATCTCCTCCTCGCCCGATACTGTGACCAGGAAGCCCAGGAAGCCCTTCAATGTCCTCATCCACTCCCAGCGTGGGCACGGGAAATCCACGCTCCCCGAATCGGACTCAACCTCCATTCCCTCCCTCGCGTCCGACATCACCCACCTCCTCTCGAGCTTGAACATCCCGACACCCGTACACGCCGTCGTCGGAGTATCCCAGGGTGGCGCCGCATCGCTCGCATTTGCGCGGAGCTACCCAGAACTTACCCGCAGCATCGTGGCATGCGACACATCACTCAAGACCGCCCCGGGTAACATAGAGGCGTGGGCCGACAGGATTGGGCTCGTATACGGCGGTGTCAGCGCCGAGGAGATCTTGAGAGACGGTGTCAAGGGCGGGGAGACCGGGAAAGGGCCTGATTATGCGCTGAAGGTCGGGATGGGCAAGTTGGCGGAAGCGACGGTGCCCCGGTGGTTTGCGAAGCCATCGAAGTGTGCTGATGCGCAGGCGGAGAGGGGGGAGCGGTACCGCTGGGTCGCGGATATGGTTGAGAGGACGCCCGTGGGGGGATTCGTAGCTGGCGCTGGAGCACTCTCCGACTACGATTTATATCAACGTATGTCGATTCTTGACTTGTGCTTTAATGACATTCTGAACCCACCATCTCATCTCAGCCGACGAGAAATCACAGAACCTGTTCACGAGCCCTGTTGAGCGTGTGCTTCTGCTTGCTGGAAGCCTGGATGGCGGAGGGAACATCGGCAAGGGGCTACAGCGTCTGAGGGATGAGTGGAACGCCGTTCGGTGCCAGAACACGCATGCAGTGCCTGTGGAGTACGCGGAGATTCCCAACGCTGGCCATCTGCCTATGATCGATGAGGCGGAACACTATGGGGACGCTCTGCGAAACTTCCTGGATAGTTTCTGATGTTGACTTTGTGGAATCCACGAATCATGACAATCAGATGATCATTTTCTATGCGGTGTCGAGCTAGTGTCCGGCTCAAAGAGGCTCGAGTAAGGTCAATCGACGCCATAACCAGCACGATGATGTTTATTTGACCGGCCTCTGTTGTCTTCCATATATATCCTCACAAAATGGCGAAAACCTTCTGTTTGCAATGGGGTTAATCTCACTGTGGTCTTGTTGTAACTCTCCTTAACTGACTGGACAGGCCAAGGGTCCTCTACCAGGCAGACGATGGATTCGAATACTGAATCCTTTAACATAGATGCAAGGCCAGCCACAGCAGACACCTTAACGTTTAACCTTGACGTATCCCCTGCTTCGATTCTTTCTCTAACACCATGACCTCAACATTCTTCAACCGGGATCACTATTTTTTGGTTTTTGGACCAGCTCGTCGACCACTCTGGCGTCTCAGCAGTTCACCTGACGAGGTTCATTCTTGCTCAATCACAGAGGCTGTTTGGGAAGAAGAACATCCAACCTAAATTTATACAGCGGCTCCATTGCAACATCACCTTGTCGATTTTCACAAGGTCAGATCCTGCACAGAAGCACTTGAAGCACTTGATCACCTCTGGCTCATTTCACCCATTCACCAAGTTCCTCGTTCGAACTTCGGAAGGCATCTTCACGTCATCTTCACTCTGCGAACAACGACGGCTTGTAGAAGACATTTGTCAGCTTGTGACAGATGCTTTTGAGCAGATGCGCGGGATACCCTGGATTTGGCGATCCCTCGAGGCCGGTTTGCTTAGTCATACTACAGTGTGCGCCACAAGGCCCCTCAGCCGATGTTCCTCAGCTTTGCCGACTGGTTAACACCCTTTCCAAATACCTTCGATAAATTTCCGTCCTGCGTCTCTGCTAAGGTCGTGTCTCAAACCAGAATTCATGAGTCTGCGTGGTGTATTCCAGATCGTAGATTTCTGCAAGCGTGTATATCACTGCTCCGCATTGCATAAATCCAAATGGAAACGTACGGGTGTCTCGTCAGGAGAATTTGCAAACTGCCAGAGGTTAATGATATATTCGTCCGAGCAAGTTACATCGTCCTAACGCTTTCGTTAAAACATGGGCATTATGGAAAGCCGGCATCGGCAATTCTTACCGAGGTAAGACTCCGCTATCAGAGTGCTCTTCCCGCCAGTTTTTAATCTACAGAGACAGAAGGATCATTAACCATTGATTAGGTTCGCATAAATACGAGTTGTACCTATACGATTTCAAACCACAAGAAACGCTTGGTCCTCCGTATATGTGGCGCCTCTCATAATACCCAGGCTTCTATATTTTGATTTAATTAATACACTGACAGTCCATCAATCATCGTAACTCCGAAAATGGACACTATTGCCAGCTACATTGAGGCTGTGGTTGACGGGATCTAGAAATCTAAAAACATCACGAACTTTTGAGATCCTGTTCTGGCAGCGGGTATATATATCACTTATCGCTCGGTTGCGCGGGATATTGACCCCACTACAAGAAACATTTCAGCGACCACAACATCAGTGTTCCAAGCCAAAAACGTGTGGCATCCGGTCGGCCTGTTTATCTGATTCTCGGTCCGGATACTGATCTACCGATGAACCCTATCTATTTCGATTTATAGAGCCCTATACAGCCAATTTCGCCCATAGCCTAATTCACACTATCTACGGGCATATTTCAGTCTTGACAATGGCGATGATTCGATGGCCAAAGTTCATCGCACTCCTCATCCTGCTTCACTGCTTGGAGGTGGCCCCGTGATGCTCAGCGCTCAGGTAGCCATGGAATACGTTGTTGGAGATGAAACAGTCATCATCATCTACACACACATCATCTGTCTAATCTTAGAGGGTCCCGCTGTTCGCCGCACATGGAACTGCTTTGCGCACATCATTGGCCCGCCTCCTTGGGATGCTATTCCTTCAAGCAAGGCAAGAGCAGCATTGTTGGCAAAGCTTATCTGATGCAGAGAAATTACGCCACGGGCCAAGGCCTCAGTTTGCTTTCAGTGGTGGTGTCAAATTAAGAGTTTATTGCTGTGCCAGTGGTGTCGGCGTTTTGATCTTTGAATCTGATCGGAGAACAGAAGCTAACGATCGAGCGCCAAGGAAATATCCTCTCTATAAATGCTCAAGTCAAACTTTCCGAACTAGCAAAGAACGGCAGGCCCATTCTCCCATCACTCTCTTGACGCTCGCAGGTCGCGCTCAAATCCACTTTCAACAATTTCAACACCTGTTAACCCACAATGCGCTTCTCAACTATCCTTAACGTCGGAATGTTCGCTCTCGTCGTCGCCCCAGCAGCATTCGCACAGCCTCTCGTACACCACGAATTAAACTCGCGAGAACTAGCGCATGAAACAGCATTCCACGCCCGCCAGCTCGAATCCTACATCAGTGAAATGATTGAGAGGCGTGCATCAGCCGGTGAAGATACAGTGGAACTTGAAGCACGGCTTTTCCCACTTTGTGAGTCTTGCTAGCATGTGCCTTACTTGATATCTGACCCCCCGTTTTCGTCACAGTGGGTGGTCTGAGATTATTGGGGAAGGGAATTAAGGGATTGAGCGGGATGAGGAATGGAAACAGCGACAAGAAGAACTGAAGGGGCTTCTGAGAACTCGTTGTACGAGTGTGATACTCTGGCCGTACGTTTGTCGGAATGGAAAGGTCCTATTTGACACAACTATTATGACCACGGTCTTTTGGGCAATATTGAGGTGAAATCTCCCCTTTAAAGTTAGTCCCCCGCGCCAATAGGCCAATCGAAGGTGTAATTCTATTTCCTCACTACCTGGTCGAGTTTGAGCTGATTTTGAGGATCTTCGGTGTCCCTTTTAATAGGTTTGTTTAGCAATTTTGAGAATGACTATATGCACAAACCAAAGGATCTCTATTGTCAAATATTCTTTCACGCTTTTCCCACCTTGGCAACACGCCTCGTCACCACGCCACGATCAGTGATCACCATACTGCTGGCATGGCCACTGTCCACAGCAAGCCAACATTCTGAGCTACTGAGTCGTTACTAGGTGATCGCACAGTGATCTGATCTCCGCAATCACATTATGTCGCAACGGCCAACGCAACGGTAAGGATGCTACAGAGATGACACTGCAGGCCCCGGGATACTCCTATATATGTTTGTCCAAATTTTGGGCCCTAAACGGGCCTCAAATACGCTATATTTTTCCCATTTTCCGGCCTCAAATACGCTATCTCGGACAGAGGTTTGCCCATGTGGGGACCCACAATGTGCCAAAATCGCGTGGGGAATGCCCCAAAAGCGCTCCGATTGTTGGCTGTATCACCGGCAAGGCCTGGGAATGTGTTTGAACAAAAGGAATCCACTCAGTGAGATTCCTTGCTCGTCACCGACCAAAATCACACCATCTGGCCCTCAAATACGCTATAATTTGGACCGAGATGTCCAGAATTTTCCCGTCCATGGCACTCAGAAGCCCTCAAATACGCTATGTTTGGACCGAGGCCTCAAATACGCTAAAATCTGGAGAAACATATAGAGGAGTATCCCGGGGCCTGACACTGCGTTTCTTGACGCTTCGTTTAAACAATAATAATATTTCGTATGCAACTCTGTAAGTATTTACTACTTAGCGTTAGAATGGCATGGTGACCGGTGTTCATCCACGCGCATCGAAGCCTGTGTAGCCGTATGGCTGAAGCCTGCACCAACTATGGCGAATGACTTACAGCTGGTGCTCAACGCTTGGAAGTTCGAAGGCTTCCAAGAGTTCCTGGAGGGTGTTCCTGGTCAGTCCGTTCTCCAGAGTCCAGAATCCTTTACCGCTCCCGCTGATGCGTTGCTGATCTGCTGTTATAGATGATTGCTAAAAATAGCTTATCGTTGTGCAATAAAAGCAGGATCTTTTTCCTGAGGATCGTTACGAACGGCTGGTCCTTTCTCAACGCAAGCAAATTTCAAGCTCTATCCCATCGCTGGTCGTAGGCTGAATAAACCCCAAAACCTCCCCAGCCTCTCAACACTAAACATAATGCGCTTCTCCGTCCTTGCCCTCGTTGCCCTCGTTGCCGTGCCTATGACACTCTCACAGCCGGTGCGGATAGAAGAAATATACGGACGCGCCTTAGCACAAAGCCTCACAGATTTTGAGGCCCGAAATCTCGAATCATACATCTACGATATGCTTGAACAACGAGCGCGGTCTGGTGGTGAACCCTCTGATGTAGCGGCACGTCAATTATTTCTGGGTGTGTCCCTCACATTGCCATCATAGCAGCACGCGGTGGCTCATGAACCCCTCCATAGTCAAACCCGGATTGAGGCTTCTGGAGAAAGGCGCGAAGTGGATCGCGGGACATGTCGGTGGTGGCTCTAGTTCAAGTTCGTCCGCGCCCCCCAAGAAGACCTAATAGAATGGAGGGCCTGTTGTAGCGGGCCGCGGGCGGGAATGGTTTGCACTTGATTGCGCAAGAGGTTGCTGCGGGGATTGTGGGGAAGTAATACAAGCACTTCGAAATTATTTATACCTCCGACGAGCCTCGGAATTCGGTCAATTGCTTGAAACGCACTAGATACGATGCTTGCTCGATTCCTTCCCATTCCGAGTTCCGTATTTTCGCATGCCTTGTTGCAGGCGGAGGCGCTCGAATGATTGCTTCCTTTCCCGGCCGCCGGCCCCGGCGAGTCCCACACTTGTGGTGCATCACGCCACTGGGACTATTCTCGCACCGTTGCTGATTACCCGGCAAGATCTGGAGGTATCAAGCTCCGCTGGAGATTCAGAAACCTTACAATCGATGGCACTCGCTGGATTGCCAGAGTCCGAGTTCTGTTCAACTTCAAGCACAAGCAATTGTCCGATCACCTGATGTCGAGAAGGGCGGATATTTTAGGCGTCTGTCAGCAAGTTCCGTCAGCTGCTTGTCAAAACTTTTCATCAACTTTGACAGTTAATTAGGGTTTTTTCAGGCTTCTTCCCCACACTTTGGGCTCGACTTTCAACATCATTCTTGTGGCTTTGAGAACACGAGAAAATTGAAGCCCACAGAATCCTTCTCAGCGGTAGGGCATTTTTACCCCACGACTGGAGGTTCCAAATTAGTGACATCATTTCTTCCTCCTCACAGTACGATGTGGGCTGATATTATGGGACCTATGACCTCGAACCCCTCTTCAGGCATTGTTCCAATCCTCTTGCGATATATCCTGCGATTAAATACCCAGGAGACCTCATGCTTCGATCCTAGTGAACATCTTTGCTCCCTCGTTAACCCTTGTCGAGTTGCCTGGACGGACCTATTTTTTCCTTTCCTTTCTCTGCGACTAGTCTCCTCCACCTGGAACGCTGCAGTTTTGGCGATTTTGGGCCTCGAAACACCCCAAAATGATTTTGCTCGAAGCGGCCCCTTCTTTAAGCGCGTCGAAGACGCTTATTATCCCCATGCATGGCACATCAACACCAAGGTCCGGAAGCACGTTCTCTTGGGCCGTTTCCGCGTGTTCAAGACGCTCAGCTCTGAAGACGGCGAGTAGCCGTTGAACTGACATATCTGATCCCTAACGATTTTTTTGTTATCGATTTGTAGGGGACCGAGGTGTTTACCTTGCGTACGATTTTGGTTCGTCTGATTTGGGATGTTTAAATGCAGCAACTGTCGTTATCAAGGCTTGGTCCGCTGTTGATGATTGCGAATGTGTCATCGAGAGAACTGCGTACCATGTCCTCCGCAGCGTTTCTGGAGTTCCAGCCGTGATATCCAGTGCCGAGGATGCAAAATGTGGCATATATGCGATCGCCTTGCAACATCTCGGGCCCACTCTTGATGACATCATCCAATGTCTACCGGAGAAGAAACTGGACGAGAAGCTGACTTTGAGTGTTGCCATACAGATGGTACATTAACTGTTCTCTATCCTATCCTCCTTTGCTAAGCAACTCTCCTTTTTCTCGAAGCTCCGATGCTATAAGGAACTGCACGCTAAAGGGGTCGTTCATAACGGCATAAAACCTGCAAACATATGTCTCCCTCCGTTGAAATCCTCTGGGTCAACATCAGATGTGATTTCTGTCTATCAACTCTACGCAATTGACTTCGGGCTCAGTTACCTGGTGTCTACCCACGAGCCCCTTCCTGACGGCCGCAAAGCCGACACCATCGGTAACAGACACTACTTAAGCGTATTTGGCCATCATGGAATTAGTACGTCCCACCAGATCATCTCATCCAAACGTTGATTTATGACATCCTCCGCTGTGTAGCGCAGTCTCAACGGGACGATCTAGAATCTCTGGCCTACCTCTTGTCCTTTTTAGCGCATGGTTATCTACCTTGGTCGTCGTCTCCGCCTCGCAAAGATAATTCAAAACTCCCTCAACCTCAGCTATGGCGATTGAAAATGTCTACACCTGCTTCAGTTTTATTCTGCGACTTGGATCAATCTTTCATCGAATTTTGGAAAGACGTCAAAGGTCTGGCTTTTGGTGAATCACCTCACTACGATGCGATGGTGCGCCGGTTTGAAGCTTGTTGGGAGAACAAAAAGTATGGGGGGCGTCCGGGTGATGTGGATTGGGCTATGGTTGCTAGGCAGGCTGGACTGGTTGTTGAGTAGAAGGTTGGCTTGGGGCTTGGCCCTGATTTGCATGGGTTTTGGCATTCTATTTGGTAGCATGGGTGGCGCTCAGTGTATTCGGGTTTGGGTCAATATCGCCCTGTAATATTGCAAGTCGATTGTTTTTTCTAGAATCAAGTTATTCTCCATCCGCTGAGAGCAATATCTGGTGGTAAGGGAATATGATAGTGGGGCGGGGGTAGTTGACCAATAATCTGTTGGTATTGACACGCGTGATCACCGCGGTTCAAATCCAGATGGTAATGAGGTACGGGACTAAGAGCTACAATGGTTAGTGATAACGGAGAAAGAGGTATTACAGATCAACTATGAACAGCACTAGGACTGGGGTGATTCTCCCTGTAGTACAGTAAATCGTTCCCTTGGCCAATCCATGGAGGTACTTCTACTTTGTCGGGCGCCGAAAATTTAGGTGTAACATCTTCCAAGCATGGTACGGCCTGCGTAGGGCAATCGCTGTTGGTCGCCTGACCAAGGGCGTTGAGACCGTCAGCCTTCAAGGTGATGACGATCCGTTAGAGGAAAGAATAAAAAGCAATGACGTGGACGTACCTTATAATATCGACAAGTATGGGGCGGAGTAGGAGTCCCTGGTAGGGAGTATCTACACACCTTTCAGTGAGACTATACTTTTCGAAGGATATAAGAACTTACACGCAGTCGAAGATGGAGTACGGGCCATCATATGGCCCCGGGGTTGAACTGGGAACGGTGATCAATGTATGACCATTATTGTCGGTACTGGGGCAAGAGAAGGTGCATGAAGTTGGAGCAGCAGCAGCAGCAAGAGACAGCAGGAGGACTATTAGGGAGGCCGGTATGGATACAAGAGTGACATCGAATAAACGGCTCATTGTGGTGGGCGAAGAAGACAAGAAGAAACGTGGTATTTGTTTGCATTTATGATGTTAAGCAAATAACGCGTACCCTAATCAGGACGAAACATACACTTAGTGATTAAAGCGAGATAATTGCCTCAATAGAAACGAAGGAAGGAAGGACTAAGGATATTCTCGTCAAACGTCAGAAAATATAGAAAATGGCCTGTTCAAGGGAGCAGGTGAGTAATCAAGTCCCTGCGATGTCTCCATTTTCCATTCGTCTAGTTGTGATGGCTCCTTGAGAGCCGTTCCTGAATAGATCTGACGTCTAACCTGGGCATTCGGTTCAAGAGGTTTTGAGCCAGAATTAAAACCTGGGCTGATGGGAACAAAACCTAGGGGCAGCTTATCCACAGCGATCGGCTGATGGACTGAGTAGGGTACCGGTGAGGCTACATGTTGGTTGTGGCGAGGCTCAACAACGAGAGGAAGCGCCAGCGAGTGGCTGGCGTCATCTGGTGTGAGCAAGACCGGGTCAAGAGCAGTTGCTGGAGAAGAAATAGTAGGAGAACGCGACTGTATAGCAATCAAACCTTTACCGTTAACGCAAGCTAAAGTTGAACATACCGGAGGTTCGACATCGATACCAGGGACCGTAACGCTTGAAAAGGACCTCTGTACCGTAGCTCGGGGCTCTTGATTTGAAGGCATTGTATGTGTATCTGTCTGGCTATCGCGTACTTCGCTTGTCCGATAAATGTAGGATGATCGGTGGGCCGCCCGAGGAGATGTTGGATTCTAAACGAAACAGTGATGCATGAAAAAATGAAAGTCTGAATTTAAGAACTATTTTACCTCAGGTCTTCCCCGGGTATGGCTAGCCGTTGAAGGTGTTTGAGTTGCTCCTTGACGATCTTGTGCTATCCCTTCTCGTGGGCCGTCTTTGAGCGCTGTTTGAGGGCCATAAATATTCATTTGCCTACGCCGCCGTTGTGCCTCCACAGGATGTCGCTCTTCCTGTGAGTTCAGTAAACTATCAGATGGTGGGCCCACGATATCGAGCTGAGATATTCGGGTCGATACTGTAGATAGCGCAGGAGTATCTTGTGAGTCCCCGTGCTTGACTTCAAGGGTAGTAATATGATCTTGGTCACGAACCCCTCTGTGCGGCGGCAATGGCAAAGAAGAACTGGTATGGTATTTGATACTCTTGTCATTGCGAGAGGTAGGGATATCTCGAGAGTCAAGGGCCTGCCCTTTACTTTCAATAGAACGTGCAGCACGCACATGGCTATGGTCAGACCGGGAAAGTTTGGTGAGGGGTTGACTGGGTCCTAGAGGAGTGGCGAACTCGTGAGGAGGAGGCAGGGCGATATGTGCATCTGTACCCAAAGTTGGGATAAACCCATCTGGTGGAACAGAATAGCGCGACTTTCGTGAGCGACGAGAAGGAGCAGGGCCTGACGAGCGTGTTTCAGAGCGTGTTGTAGTGGCTTCCGTAATATGTTCACTGGAGTGGCTGCTGGGGGGCTCCGGTGAACTATCTGGACGCTTGGGAACAGAAGCAGTAATGGCAAGGGGAGCAGGAAGTTCATTCTGAGCATATCGAGAACCGTTCTCATCTCTGGTTGCGCCGGGAAATTAGCAAAACATGGGGATAGTACGGGTTCGAATTCACCTGGTAGAAGAGGCCGAAGAGGTCGACGATAGCGTGTCTCGGGAAGCCGTTTTTCGTCGATTTGCGGTCCGTTCAGAGCCTACCAAGCTGCGTAAATCACTGTCGTTTTGCATGTCCCAACGACCCCTTTCCAATCCAAGCCTCCATCCCTCACGTCTTCCTTCCTCTCTTGCCTCATCGACAGCACGCTGTAAAATCAACTCCCTGACCCTTTCCCGGTCTTTTACGCCTCTCTCTTCCGCTTCAGCACGCGCTCGTTCGACTTCGTTGATAATGGTTTGTGCGCGAAGAATTTCTGTGGCAACAAAGTCAGCAAAAGGAAGGCCAATGTCGAGACGAAACGTTGTGTGGACCTTTTTGAGCTAGGTCAAGTTCGACTTTGTACATAGCCAGTTCGGTATTGGCCTTCACTAGCTCTGCTTCGGCCCGCATATGCGCCTCGTGGATATTCCGCACGCGTTTCAGTATGGCCTCGTTATCCTTGTCCAGACGTTTCTCTGCGGTATCGGCACGAGCGGTTTCGAGGGTCAGGAGTCGCATGAGAGCCTGCGTACTGCTACTAGGGCGAGAGCGGGAGGAGAGCCTTGGGTAGTCTTCCACCATGTTGTCATCTCGACTTCGTGGTGAATAGTGTGTATAAGCCGGACGGTTGCTTCCTCTAGACTTTCCCTTCCTAATGTCTGTGTCTCTGGCTTGTGATACTGATACTGAAGAGCGAGGTGGTAGTGCTGAAGGAAATAGAGGAGTCGGTGGCCGCTGGCGCATCGTACGTTTGAGAGATTCAGTTGATGAGTTCGAATTTGTGCGACTTTCATCCAAATCTGTCGGCTGTACATTTGGTACTTTACGCGAATCCATGGTTTCACGTTGAGGAGGGAACGACCTTAGCTCAAATGTTGAGGGCACGGAGGATGAGGTAGGGAGGGAGCTCACTGTTCGTCAAGAACATCTTTCAAGTCCATCTTCGAGTCGTTGCTGGACACGAGGAATTAGAGGCAATGGACCCTGATAGTATTGGAGCGGAGAGTATGGGAGAATCCAATCTGCCAGGCTGCTAATCACTTGTGGACCTCTCGCGCGCCTCGCGGAAGCTTCATGGGTCTCGTCGGAAAATGGAAGCTGCTCGACTGCCTCAACCCAATCCTCGTAAAGGGTGTGCAGCCTGTATAACAGTCAACTTGATAGGTTAAGAGGCACTTGTGCGCGTGTATGTGACGCTGGCATGGTACACGTGTTTTGCGCGTTGTAAGTTAAGGCCCATTACATTGGGTCCAAAAATACATCAAACGATGGAAAGGACATGCATCCATGCGTTTGAAGCACGTCTGGTGTATATCATTGGGACAACCATACCAAAACCTCGACGCATTGCTGAGAAGCAAAGGTAACTTTTAGGTATAACCGAGTTCTGGACGCGTCTCCCCGAATGAAAACAGAGCTCAGGTGGACTGGTGGAGCTTTCTATGAGTGTTTCGGAGAATGTGAACTAGTAGCCACTCCTAGCAGATGGGAGACTCGAGAACCAAATTGACTCCATACACAAATCATGAAGTTCGTATGCGATGGTTTCTCTTTGTGAGATTAGTCGGACCGAAGTCAATCACAGGCCCACGAGACCAGTTGTCCGATGAATTACCGCCACACTGGTGAGGCTTCAGGCATGTGTCGCAACGCCGATAAGAAGATGAATTAAAGGTGAACTATGCTGCAATAGATCATGATCAGGCGACTCAATACGAAAGGTCAGATTATATACCGTTGGCGATACTCACGGAAATACTTGCTCCTCAGGTGCCCTTGTGACCTGTTCGGTTAATGAATGTCAAGTGTGGTAGATGAAGGAGGAAAGGCTTGGCTAGTGACCGGAGTATAAATTGATCAACGATTGAGCGCCGCAAATATTTTGTTTTCTGTCTCCTCTATCTGCCTCCATGAAGCCCATTCTTTTATGGCCATCTTTGGGGCGCAATATCAATGTTGTTTCTTATCCGGAATTTATTGCACATTATCCTTGCTTATTGAGGAATTGCTCTCAGCGCTAGTTCACGTAAGACAATGAACGGGGTCATATTCGTCGTTTTATCGGATGGGTAACCACCACAAAGACAAGTGAGGGATTCAAGAGATGTCCTCGTGTGATGCTGACACGGAGGTCGGCAGAAATGGCGCGTTATTCCGTGGAGGACGAAGATCAGTATAAATCTCTCAAGAGTTTTTGACTTTTTTGGCTCCTCAAGCAGAACATCATGTTTCTCTCAAAGCCTTTTTTCGCGCTTGCCTGCTTCAGTTCTGCTCTTTTTGCAAACGCCCACTGTATGTCTTTCTTAGCTACTTGGGCCTACCTTCCGCTAAACAACTGACACGGTAGACACATTCCCGAGCCTCACCGCCAATGGAGTGACAACCGCTCAGTGGGCTAATGTTCGTAAGACCAACAACTATAACAGCCGCGCTCCGGTAAAGCCTTTGTATCTAACATCATTTGGATAGGACAACTTATCCCCCTCTCTCTATGAAGGTTACAGATGTCAAGAGCCCCGACTTCCGCTGCTACACCTCTGAAACCGGTGCTACTGCTAGCACTTTAACCGTCGCAGCTGGGTCAACACTTGGAATCCAGAGCGACGGCACTATATATCATCCTGGTGTGCGTATCGCTTTATTTTAGAAATGGATTGATTGACCAAATGAATCTTATGTAGCCTGTAAATGTTTATATGGCCAAGGCTTCGAACGGCAATGCCACAACCTTCGCAGGTGATGGCGCTGTCTGGTTCAAGGTGAGATAGAATTTCTTCCTCCTCCTTTCGTTGGCTCATCTTCTCTCAAGGTCTTCCAAATTGGCGCCGTTACCGACGGGGGCTCGAGCATCAACTGGCCGGCTTACAGTGAGTAGTCCATCGAAGCACCTTGTTCCAGTGTTTGACCACAATCGTGCACTTTAGACGCAGCTGGTGTATCCTTCACCATTCCGAAATCACTTCCTTCAGGGCAATATCTAGGTGAGTAGCCATCACTTCGTGGGATTTTTTAAACTTATGCCGGCTATAGTCAGGGCTGAATCAATTGCCCTCCACTCTGCGTCGACGTTTGGGGGAGGTACGATAGACGATTTGATTCTTGGTCTGATCTGACAAGTATTATTCAGCTCAATTCTACCTCAGCTGTGGGCAAATTAATGTTACTGGTGGAGGTACTATCTCGACATTACTCTAACCTTTCAGGGCAGTACTGAATGTTCAATTTTCGTTCTACAGGTAGCGGCACTCCTGGCCCTTTGGTTGCTATCCCGGGAGTCTACACAGGAAATGTACGTCGATCAACCTCAATTTTACCACCTTTATGATTGCAACTCTGGCTTCCTTTTTCAAGGAACCTGGAATTCTCATCAACATCTATTATCCTATACCAACGTCCTACACCAACCCTGGACCTGTGAGTTTGCATTTTGACATCCTGATCCTCACTGGAGATTGACGATGTGACTTTCGCTAGGCTGTCTGGACTGGCTGAATATTTTATCTACGTTCTGTATTTTCAACGAGGTGTTATACTAGTCGTAGCTCTTTCCGACTTGTTCATACAAACTTCAGGCGTTCCCATATATTTTAGTGTGAAAGAGATAAGATAAGATGAGTGGATTCAACTTTGATGGAGGAATGCTTTCCGACTATAAGTATCAAAACGTCCAACACACTCACACTTGGCCTCGAGTTGAACATCTTCCGATACGTCTTCTCTTTCATATGAAACTGTCAGGTAGAAGACGATGGACAGCTTACGGAGGTACCTTCCGGGTAAATGGGGTTCCAGAAGACCAGGGTAACCGAGTAAGCACAACAACGTCTGAACGCTGAGCGTTGACATTGAATGACCTCTTGCGTTAGCAATTACCCGGCACATTCAACTTCAACATACGATGGCGCCATACATATCGACAGTGAAGCATGGCTACTTTGGAAAAGGCTCTGTTGAAGTTGGTTCACCATCGAGACCAGGTGAAGGAGCTGCACGACGATTGGCTATTACATGCGAGACGCTCATAACGCAACCAACGGAGGGCGTGGACACTGTTTATGATGTGCTGAAGTACTCTGCACGCGTCCATGGGACATATCGAGCACTAGGCTGGCGGGATGTGGTCAGGGTCCACGAAGAGACGAAAGCGGTGAAGAAAGTTGTTAGTGGTGAGGAGGTCGTGGAGGTAAAGACCTGGAAGTTCTTCGAACTAAGCGATTACAAGTACATCTCATTCGTCGAATTCGAAGCGATGGTCGCCAACGTCGCCCATGCACTCTTGGAACTGGGCTTCACATCTGACCACGTCCTCAATATCTACGCTCAAACGAGGTCAGTTTCGAGATCATCTGCCTTACCTGTCTTTGCTGAAACGACCTTTCAGTGTAAATTGGCAACTCATGGCTCATGCGTGCTCATCTATATCGACTGTCATAGCCACCGCCTACGACACGCTCGGCGAACAAGGCCTCACTCATTCGCTTAACGAACCCGGATGTATTGCAATCTTCACTAACGCGGACCTCCTTAAAACTGTACTCAAGGTTCTTCCCAATACCCCGACTGTGAAATATGTGTTTTATGATGGCGAGCCATCGACCGACCTTAACGCCTCACTTCATCGACCCGATGTTCAGTTTATCTCCATCCTGGCTCTTCGGGAGCTCGGTCAGGGCCGGAATCCTCCCCAATCTTTGCTCGATTCACGTCGTCCGACAAAAGACAGTCTCGCTTGTATAATGTACACGTCAGGGAGCACAGGTGCTCCCAAGGGCGTTTGTATCACCCACGGCAATCTCATCGCTTCCGTGGGCTCCGTGATCCACGTATTCGGACATCATCTTCCTCCTAGGAGCACATATTTGGCCTACCTCCCACTCGCGCACGTCCTCGAATATATCGTTGAACTCTGCGCCCTCTACACCGGGATTACATCCGGGTATGCTCGTCCCAAGACTCTCACCGATGCCTCCGTAAGGGGATGTCGCGGCGATCTTGCTGCGTTCCGCCCAAACATCATGTTCGGGGTACCTGCAGTGTGGGAGACCATCAGGAAGGGCATACTGGCGAAGGTGGCAGAGGGCGGATGGGCTAAGCAGAAGGCATTTGAAGCGGCGTTAGCTCTGAAAAAGAACGGCGTCCCCATTCTGGGAGGGATAGCGGACAATATCATTCTCAGCAAGATACGGGAGGCGACGGGTGGGCAACTAGTCTTCACCATGAACGGCGGGGCCGCTGTCAGTCAGGACACACAGGACTTTCTGAGTTGGGCGACCGTTCCCATGATGCAAGGTCAGCCCAAGTGTTATCTCTATCTGCCAAAGTCTGACGAACATTCAAAGGTTATGGAATGACTGAATCCTGCGGCATGTGTACCCTTCTTCCACCTGAGCTCCCGGTCGCTGGTCGCGTTGGGCTCCCAGTTCCATCTGTCGAGATCAAGCTTCTCGACGTACCTGACGCTGGTTATTACTCCAAGGACACACCACCACGCGGCGAAATCTGCATCCGAGGGCCATCGGTGACAAAAGGCTATTACAAACGACCAGACCTCAACAACGATGAGAGCATCTTCACGAAAGACGGCTGGCTACGTACCGGTGATGTTGGACAGTGGAACGAGGACGGGACCCTCTCGCTTATCGACAGGTAAACCCATCCATACCGGGCTCTTGACTACCGGCGTTGCTCATGTTGTCTGAATTGCAGAGTCAAGAATCTCGTGAAGCTACAGAGCGGCGAGGTACGCCTCGAGACGTAGTCAGAATTGCCCTTTACTAATGTCTTGATAGTACATTGCCCTCGAACGCCTGGAATCGGTCTTCAAATCCTGCCACCTTGTGGCTAACCTCTGCGTGCACGCGTCCACAGAGGCCGCGCAGCCCATGGCCATAATCATCCCTCACGAAGCCAACTTACGCATTGCCCTCGGTGCTACTGCGCAAGGATCATCGCTCTCAGACATTTGCAATGACTCCGCCGTCAGTGCACTCATATTGAAAGAGTGCAATGCTGTCGCGAGGAGAGCAGGCTTTAAGTCATTCGAGACCCTGGCTGCCGTGGTGTTGACACCGGAGGAGTGGACCCCAGAAAATGGACTGGTCACGCCTGCTATGAAGATCCAGCGGGTGAAGATTGGGAAGGTGTTTGAGCAGGAAATTAAGGTATGTCGTCACCCAGCCCCTCTCAGCTATCGCTGACATGTTTGCTTAGATCGCTTACGGTGTTTAGGCATTGAATTAGAGTGTGCTATAGAACTATACATCAAATATTTCATCTTAACGGGACAAACTTGAGCCCCAGCTAATTTGAGAGGATATATTAAGTTTCGGCCTAGTTGTGCGACAACTGTAGCGCCAGTATATCCCGATGGTAAATGTCAGAAACCCAACTAATATACAGGTTAATTCAATAATGGTCCGTTTGTCCAAGATTAGTAGTGAGTAAGATGCGGCCACGATTCCACCTGCACATGTCAAGTCCGGTTCATGAAATTCAATGTGAAATGACGAGATATCCTCCTTCCTCATCCCATCCTTCCCTTCGAAGCTCGTCATCTGGCTCCTCCCACTCACTTGCATCCGAGATAGATGACTCCGACGATTCCGACTCGAGTTCAGAAAAGTCGGAGGCACCGTCAGTGGCTTTCGACATCGCCTGGCCTGTTCCATTGTTCTCGTGGTCGAAATATCTATCCCTAGGAAGAGCGTCCCAGTCGAACAGGGGGAGCGAGATGCGCCCTTCGAATAGTTGTGCAAGAACGCAGGCGATATCGGAGCGAGATTCTGCGTGGTTAGTAGAGTCGGCATGTTTTTAATCAGGACTGAAAGATGTGGAAAGCGTACCGAGCACCCGCACTTCATCCTGCTCTTTCTTTCTTGTGCCACGACGTTTCTCGAGTGCGAAGCCGTCGATGTAGTGGCACAGTCCTTCCTTATCACTATACAAAAGTCAGCGCCCAAAATATCTCGACCTCAACAGATGACCGACCTCAATACAAGGACAGTGACACCTCCTAAAAGCATCTCCTCGAATCCGAACAGCCTCCTTTTGAACTCATCCTTCGTTCCTCCCTCTACGCCTCTCCTGAGCGTTCGGATAGCCTCACCTTGCTCGACAGTGCCACCGTAGTCGCAATTGATGAAACCATATTCAGATAGGAGGCGAAATCGGAGCCAGTGATTGACCTCATGCAGGATCATCGTAACAAGCGTGAAGCATAGAAATGGGTCATTCGCTGTGTCGACTGCGAAGACAAGCTCATGGTCGAGTAAGATGGTGGGTAAGTGATTATGAGTGCTCGGCGAGGGGAGTGTTTGTGCAAATTGGGAGACGCGAGTGAGATTCAGGGGAATGATGGAGGAGGTGAGCAGAGTTTGAACGGCGTTGGTTAGGGCTGCGTAATTTTTGGATGATATATTGGAGGTCGATGGATCCCCGAGAAGTGTTGAGACAAGGAGGTCGAGGACCGGAGGAGAGAGGAGAGCAGCGCCTGTGGCGGCGAGGCAATATTGAAGTGCAGGGCCGGAGGTGTAGGTCCAGGGAGCACGCCGAGAAGTGGGGTCATTGATGAAGAATTTCACATTCGCTGGGGTGGAGGGCATGTTGATAGTAGTCTAGAGGAGAACGCAACAGGGGTCTCGTCTGAGATGAGGATGTGGCAGCCTCACGTGGGTGCCAGGATAGACATGTTTTGTCCGCAGATCGGAGGATTAGATCTCACCTTGAAACGGCTTAGGGGGTGGCGCATTAAGATGACAAGGGCTGTTTCATAAGATGCTCGACAGTGACCTTTTGATCTGGCCGTTGCGCAGGAAGCGGGGTGGCGCAAAGCCAAAGCAGAGGTGCGTCGTCGATCATATCATTCATACCGTGTCTCACTGGCGGGCAACAGTTTGAATCGGAATCAGGGCTGGGCTTCTGGTAATACTATTCCACTAATGGCAATCGCAACTAGGAGATAATCGTTCACACCCCTGAGATGGGCTGTGGCTCTGTTCATATTCTAATAGTTCTTAAGGGAGGTAACAATCACCGGAGGATGTATTGCTTATGTGGGCACACTTGGATAGATTCGCTCCCCATGTACAGATCAAGGAAAGGATGAACAGATTAAGGTGTGTATCAACTTGTTCGCACATCAAATCTTACAACGAAGTTTTCTAACATAAGGAGTCAACAGCATCTTTCAACCCCTGCCTCCATTTTGGAGCATAATCTGGTTTATAGTGGCGGAGACAAATCGAACATTGTCGGTTTCGGTGCCTTGGGAAACACTGCGATAACCAAGTACAGTCAGAATGCGGCTGCGGTGGGATGAAATTAGAGCGCGCACTGCGAATATATCGTTAATTTGGGTCTCTTTGTCTGGATGAAGCGCTGCATAATGTATTTTACAGCTTCTCCAACCTCCGCACCACCCGTATACCCAGGAAAGGATTGTTCCAGAGGCACTATGGAGATTTTGCGTTTAAGGAGGTCGATCTTGTTGAAGAGAAGAACAACCGAGACCGGTTTTGTGCAACGAAAATCCACGAGGGACTGGAAGAGTTGCAGAGATTCTTTCAATCGGTTCTAAAGCAGGTCTGCGAGACTCTCCAGCACGTTGTGGCGGGAAACTGACCTGCGACCCCCTGCAAACGTGGTCATAATCCGAGAGATCGATACAGAAGACGACGATGGATATGTCCATAAAATGTTGTGCAAGCTCTCGGGGTTGAGGAGCGGAAACTTCAAGCATGCGGACCCTGGATGAGAGCTGAGCGTCTCTGCGCGGAGATGAAGGACAAACATACATCCAAAGGTCCATTTTTACTGCGGTCTCAAGTGGCCTTGAATCCTCAGGTCTTGCATGTAAAATGTCACCGTCGGTTGGTTGATACCCCGGCGCGCCTATTCTGAGAACTTCGTCGAAGAAACTGTAGGCTGCAGTTTCAAAGATGCGCATGAAGATATTGTGAACAATGGCTTACTATGAGGCTGATTCTACGAGGCGCGACGCCTGCAACTTGATGCCAATGAAAATGCGCAGTCCTGGCATTCCTATCCACAGCTTGTGTATTGCTTTAGCAACCTCCTGGTCAAACTCATGGAGCCCCTCCACGCGGTACGCAAGCACTGTGTCCGCTAGTGCACGATACTCAGCGGTGGCATAATCATGATCGAGCCTGTAAATGCAGGTAAGCCCCGCCTGAGCCGCTTCGAGCAAATTTTCGTAAATGACGCGTCGGTGCTCAAGGAGCTCTTGAGGAGAATGTCCGCAGTGGTGAATCTTCATTTGCTTTACGATGGTAGATTTTCCGGATCCCACAGCACCTACGAGAGAGAGGCGTGGAGGGTTGAGAAGGGTGCTAAGAATGCGAGGGGACAGACGAACCAAGGACCAATAATCTGCATTCCCTCTGTAGAGCTTGTGCATTTTTGCTGGGGGAGTGAGCACGGCGGGCTGTTGATGTGAAGCCGCCCATGTGGTGTGAGAGGGAAGGCTGAAAATCTTGTCGACGGGGAGTTTAAATACGAAAGCTGACGGAATCCGTGTTCCCATGTCGGGTATGCGAGGAGATTCAAAGACTGAGATTGAGACTGAGTTTTTCGAGTCCGCCGTCAGAAATTCCACTCCTGCTCCTAATTGTCCGAGCATTATTAACGTGGAGGATCCGTAGATGTGACTGCGTATATGAGAGTTCTGCGCATACAAGTGGGTAGATGCAGCGATCCCGATGGACATGCAGCGGATGGTGGAACAAGCCTGGCGGGATGAAGCTGACTTCGAGTTGATGCTGAAAGTTAGTACTGGCTCGGAGGCGCTCTTGGTACGGGATATGCCGCTGGGATTGAATAAGGGAGGTCACCAGTCAGGTTCCTCGATTCACGGGCGATTCGGAGAACGGTTCGATGTCGATTCACAAACTCAGAATCAGCTCAGCGTCGCCGTCGACTCTGACCGGCCCGATTCAGTACACGATTCCGAAGCTATTTTTCAGCATGGGATGAATTGTTTCGGGGATGAATCACCCTTCCGATCTCGGCCGCTGAGCCGAATCCGACATCGTGCAAGCCTCCGGAGGCGCAACATGTGTGAATCTTGCACGCTTCACGCATGATCAAAGCATCGTCTTGCATTTCAGACGATTCACGATTAGCATCGATTCGACTTTCCCACGATTTTCCACACATCATTGCTGAATCGTTTTTCCGAATCGGCCGTGAATCGAGGTGCCTGACCTCCCCTAATTTATCACTCGACACTTCCTAACAACTTCAACTGAGCATGACCTCTGGTCGGTTATTCCTCGACAGTCGTGCAGTTCCTAACAGGGTGTTGGCAGCGGCGAGGCCAACGTTACAAAACCAACCGGTGGATGCGCTTCAAAGCCGCGTGACCATGATCATGTTCATTCTTTGGCAACCATATCAACGTGTCAGTCAGCAAAGCGACTAAAAAGGGGTATGCGATCTCTTATCGCGTCATTGACAACTATAATTAAGCATGATGTTCTCAAGAGGAGCCCGTGCACCTATATAATCCCTCACTCCTCCAGGTTCTTTCCCCAACCACATCCATCAACTCAACGCTTATCTGGATCAGCCTTCGCGACCATGTCTTCGACCACTTCTCCCAAGATTGAATACCGCCAGCTTGGAAAATCCGGTCTGAGGGTCTCAGTCCCGATCGTTCGTCGACTGACCTCGCCCGTGCTGGCTCGAGCTAATGAATCGTATCGTTTAGGTCGGTGCTATGAGTTTTGGATCGCCTGAATGGGCCGTAAGTGGCTTTCATCAGAGATATCTCCAGAGTTCAAGCTCATGATGTACGAAGGAATGGGTAATCGGAGAAGATCAAACCATCAAGATCTTGCAGGCAGCCTGGGATTTGGGAATCAATACCATCGACACGGCCAATGTGTACTCAAATGGCGAGTCGGAGCGCATCATCGGGAAATGGATTCACGAGGTAGGACCGCTCAGCCTCAGGTGGATGGCAGTCACCTGTCTAATACAGCTTTGCAGAGTAAAATTCCTCGAGAACGTCTCATTATCGCGACAAAGTGCTTCGGAATAGTCGGCCACACGCCAGGTTTGCGTACCGCCCTTCTTCCCGACCTGAGGAACCAGGTTGACTATGTCAATCAATCTGGTCTTTCCCGTGCCGCTATCTTCAATGCTGTAGATGCCTCGCTCGCGCGTCTCAAACTTGACTATGTCGACCTTCTCCAGATTCATCGTTTTGACTCTCTCACACCGGTCGACGAGACCATGAAGGCCTTGCACGATGTAGTAGAGAGCGGGAAGGTTCGATACATCGGCGCTAGCAGCATGCGCACTTGGCAGTTCGCGTTGATGAATGAGGTGGCGGAGAAGCACGGATGGACAAAATTCATCAGCATGCAGAGCGAGTACTCGCTGCTTTATCGCGAGGATGTGGGTTCTATATTTTCCTTGGCAATCCGAACGCGCATCTAATCCTCAAACATTAGGAACGCGAAATGAATGCGTACTGCAACTATCACGGCATTGGGTTGATCCCTTGGGCACCTCTTTCGGCGGGTACTCTCGCTCGTCCGCTTGGCGTCAGCACCGTTCGCGTAGAAACTACGAAGGGCTCCCCCTTCGAGAGGGGGATCACTGCGGCGGATCGAGAGATCGTCACTCGTGTGGAAGAGCTTGCCGGTAAGAAGGGCGTCAAGATGGGACAGATTGCGCTAGCATGGGTTGCCTCGAAGACTTCAAGCCCCATCATTGGTGTCAACTCAGTCCAGCGCTTGCTGGAGGGAATCACGACGGGTATAACGCTGACGGAGGAGGAGACGAAATATCTTGAAGAGCCGTACGTCCAAAGTCTTCAGTTACAACTCCCGTTCTAATCCTGACACGTCCTATTCCGCCAGGTACCAGCCCAAGCCTGTTCGGGGGCATGCCTGAAACGTTTGGAGCACATCAAAGTTACTTCTGAACCATGTAAAACCGTATTTCTTCAGTATGTCAAATATGAGTGCACAGCTCGTTTTGTTGAACAATTGACGTGCCATCACTGGAAAGAGAAGAAGGCCTGGTCAGGTGGGCCGGATACCATCTGGAGTACTACGCCACATGTTCCTAGAATATCAAGTGAAAGAACTCCATCCAAGAATTATACATACTACTCACTAATCGACAGCTCGACGCAATCAACGCTTCGTAGCCCTTCAAGAAAACTATTGCTGGGCGACAAAGTTGAACGAATCCCTGAGTTGGTGTGAGAAGGCTTGGGCACTATTCTGGCAAAACATCCACCAAAGAGACAAACCCCAATCATCTTCGACATCATCAGAGGACTTTACACTCCCCCCCCTTTTCCGCTCGGAGTCCACCGGACTCCGGTCGGACTGAGCGGACTCCAGTGGACTCCGA
>JABCKT010000179.1:0-36766 GCA_018858115.1 Tephrocybe rancida
CTCGCTACCAAAGGCCGCCCCCAAACATTTCTCGGGGTCCTTCGAGCCTCCTTGGAAACAACCTGTGCTGGGCACGACTTGGACAGTCAACAGCTCGTAAGGATTACGGGTTGGGGGAGAAAACCACGTCCCGGTATTTGGAATATTACAAGGATGGTGTTGATTCTGGGAAATTGGAGGGTTTTGTCGGCGCACGAGGCAAAGGGGCAGGCTCATCTCCTGCGTCATATCTTCAGATGATGGGAGCTCTCATAGGGAGTCGAGCTTTAGATGAACATTGATGATTGGCATTCCGGCATTACACGTTGGATTTGGGACGACTTTAATATCAAAATTGGACAAATCATAGGACGCACAAGAACTTTCCACCTCTCCGCTATGTTTATCGAGCACCAAGGGGGACTCTCATGAAGGCGGTCTTCTCTGCTGCCATAATCTCGCTCACCCCAATGTAATACCCAACAAGGCCGGTTATGATGCCAAAAACTCCTCCTGCTTTTGTGACTCTGTATACCCAATAAGCCCAGAATAACTAACAATGGTCGTGCCACGTACTGCTCAGAACCCGTGAACTGGGCAATCGCTAGCATGAGGAATGTTATGGCCAAAACCGACAGAAGGACCGTGAAGGCCAGATTCCGCCGTGAAACAGGGAAGCTGCGCAGTGTTACCAGAGCTCGATGCCATATAAAGCAGGAAGACGCACATAAGCATGACGGTCACCATGAACCAGACCGTGAGGTACAGGCCTAGGGCGTTCGCGAGCTCGTCAGGAGCATTGTTGTAGGACGCTAATATGCCAGACGCAGGGATGAATATCGTGCCGTATGACATCCAGAACCCGCCGTACAACGAGAATGCTACCATTGGACATCGGACGACTGAGCACTCTACCTACGATTCTGGGGCTCCTCACTCACCAGTCGCGCCGAAGACGTTCCCGCGAGGAAACTCCCACATCCCGGCCATGAACTGCACGAGCCCGCCGGCAAATATGGACATGCCCACTATGACGTTGGGTGTATGGATTCCACGCGTGCCGACATTGTACATCGACAACAGGAACGCCGTGCTCGAGAATGAGAACAAGCCTCTGCAGTCCCTCCAATCAGTGGGATATGTTAAGTGTGGTGGAGGCGACGTACGCAGGGGCTGGGTTGGCTATCCTGGAGGGTCCACTCACGTAAGCCGTGGGTCCTCTTCCGTGACCGAAGTCGTTATTGTGGACTATATCTAGTTTCTCCGAGTCTTTCCCGTTTGAATTGTTCGCCATCGCTCTTCGTGTCAAAATTTGTTTCGAGCCTGGAGGGTGTCAGTAAACCAAATGTGAATAGGTGACTCGATATTTATCTAGGTACAAAGGCATCTATTATGGGATTAGAGCGGGAAGCAACTTTGGAACACCACAGTCGCTGTGCGAGTTTTCTACTTGAACTGGCAATTGGTGATTTCTAAACACACATTGGTGATTTCTAAACACACGATGCTCGTGCATCCTTGGAAGACACGTCGCATGCATATTGTCTTGCCCCGAGACAGGTGACCACAGAGTGACCTTAGAACATCTGGGTTCCACGCCGCATAATACATTCCCACCTACAGATGCCTGCCAACTACCGTGGTACCCGCGCCACTGAGAACACCCAACGAACTCCTGAGAAATATGCTTACACGCAAGGTTCCTCAGAAATCACTCTTGATTTGCATTTCGGAATTCTATGCATGATCATCTCCTAGCCATATAAGTATCAAAGTGAGCTTTCTATGTGAGTAATCGAATGAGTATATATACACAACGGAGTTGTATTCTCCCGTCCCAGGTACCTGCTTTCAAACGTGGTAGTCGCCTATACGAAGCCGTAGTCGTATAAGAAGCACTTCTCGAAATCACCGTTACCATTATTACGAGCATAAGACTAGCTCTCCGTGAAGGCATCAAGAATACACAATCCGCCCTTGTTGACGCCACAGAACTCCAAGGGCTGGAGTGCATTATTCACGAAGATCCTCGACGTGTATGTTGCTGGGGGATGTGTTGAACGCATTCCAATCTCTCTGCCTCGGTCGGTGATTTTAAGCAGAGAATTTTAGGCTTTCCAGATCCATGACTTGCGCCTGGGACCCTTCTCGCTACCTAGGACTTTCCCTCAAGACGCCACAGCAATCATCAACCGACGAAATATTCTCCACCCGATGGCCGAGGCTCTAGTGTCAAGCCCGCGCGCCACTGCTGAGATGTAATCCCCCTCTCGTCAAGATCGACAGAACCAATCACTCACCCATACTTACTTACATACTTTCCACGCGGCGTCAGCCGTCAAACACCCTCGCACTTCCCGTTCCTGCTCGCCTCGCCGCTTCCCTGTCCGCGTCCAACATGCTCTGGCTCGAAATGAGATACTTAGTGGCGAGGCCAGATTCACCGCTATCTTTGTGGTACCGAAGCACATGCAAGGCCCGGGCGGTCCGTACGTTCCCCCAGCGAATCTCGCGCGCCCGATCGGTATCGTCACACTGGCATACTTATCTCCCTCCCCGAGGCAGGCGCTCGGGCTCTGATCGCTGTTTCCACAGACTTCTGTGTACTACATATGTGTGTACTACATATGTGAGTCCTCTTGCCCCGATGTCATGCCGTGGTGCTCAGGGCGTATATCGAGCATGCACGTCCGCCGACGTCAGTGGAGTTCGTATACTAGTGGCTCTGGGTTTGGCACTGGCGTTGGCGTGCCAATGCAAATCTCGCTCAGGCCTTGGAGTGGACATGCACTGGGTCAAACTGGTGTCCCTTGGCACTTGGCACTTTGCTGGAAAACATGGGGACACGTCGTCGGATGTCGACCCTCCTTACATGGATGCTGCTTGTTGCACGCACTTACATGACCTTCGGGTCCGGGAGCGAACATGTACATACCCCTTCGAAATTCAATACTAATCGCCTCTTCGTCGTTTTGAGGCCTTTGAACATCAGAAGATGTCACTGAAATATATTGAGTAACGACAATCGTCGTCGTTTTCTCTTGTTTTAGCTCAAAAACTATCCTTGATGTAGTGCCGACGCCGGTGCCGTACATGTGTCTAGGCCTGAAGAAGGATGGTAAGCAGGCCTTGTCAATTCGACCGTCCTTGCCACCGTCCAAGAGTGCATCCTCTAATCTTATTTGGGCAGTGAACCACGCTGAGTCTGGCTACAGGGAAGCCAATTTTCCACTTAGAAGTCTACAATGTACAATCCTCCAAAACGTAGAGTTCGATGTTACAAGGAAAATCGTATACAAGTCCGCCAATTACAGTACAGCATCCCAGAAGGGCAGACGAGAAAGATACTGTACGAAGTTAATATACTTTGGATGAAATGAAGGGGTTCGGATTTTGTGACGCCGGTGCCTCGCGAGCAGCATCGGCATCAGGGGAAGGAGAAGGAGAAGAGTAAGGTAAAGGAACGTGGATACGACGTGGACTCAAGTCCAACGTTACGTGTGGGCAGACAGAACGTCCGAGGACATAAAGGAGCGTGAGGCAGCCATAAAGACACCGATGTCAATTGCAATGATATCTGGAAAGAAAGCGTTGCGCGGGGTATCAAGTTTGAAGATAGCCATGGTAGCGTGTCGACGATTATTTGAATTGTAATGTAAAATGTGACGAAACGTGGATAAAGAGGTAACACCGTTATTTTTGACGAGGGCTGAAGATGAGCTTGCACTCCATCGCAGCCGGAAATATGACCTATTAGAACGGGGGGTGGTCAGTACGATGAGCCGGCAGGACAAGCGAAGAGCCTCACAAAGCTATCCTTAACATTCATACTCCTCTCATTCGTCTCCGGCGGCGCGACGACATCAAAGTTCCTCGCCATAGTCGCGACTACGATCTTCATGATGACCTGCGCAAAATTTTGGCCACCGCACACGCGCGAACCCGTTCCGAAGGGTATCATGTGGTAGCTCATGCGGGCGAGAGTCTCGGGACTATTCGTGGTCTCGAGCCAGCGTTCTGGTAGGAACGTATCGGGTGACGCAAAGATGGACGTATCGCGATGCATCGACCACGCCTGGGTGGCGACAATGGTTCCTGCTGGTACTCCATACCCCATGAGATCGAACAGCCCATCGGAGACTCCATTCTTCGACGTGGAGGACGGCACGACACGCTCCAGGGTGCTTGGAGCCGCACCATACAACCGAAGCCCTGTTCAAGATAAGAGAGGATAAAAGGTAGCGACGATGAGACAACTGACCTTCCTTGATGAACGCGCTGAGATATGGAAGCTCTTGAAGGACAGAAATGTCGGGGATGCCAGTTGGATCCGGCATCGCCTCATCCAGCTCCGCTTGCAGCTTCTTCATGATATCCGCACGACGACTGAGTTCCCAAAAGAAATAAGACAGCGAGTTCGAGCTAGTGTCGGACCCGGCTACCCTGAAAATAAAACACGTTAGTATCCTGCCTGCAACTGAGGCGGAGGTTTTAGTGTACATACATGTGTCCCATGCATTCGGAGATGATGTCGTGATCAGGCATGAGGGAGTCGGTCGAGGAATATCTGTAACGAAGGAGCCTATGGAGCATAGGGACCTTGTCGGTCTCGTTGATCTTGCCCGCGTTCATCTGAGCTCGCATTTCGTAGACACGGCCACTGACGAACTGTCAAAGTCATATTAGCGTGAATGATAGAGGTAAAGGATACAGAAACTGACTTCGGCCATAATCTTATCGGAGTCGCACATTTGCCTCCATCGATTGTTTGGGATCCGGCTGACCAGGTTCCACAACCAGTTTGGCAGAGTACAGCGCTGTACGAAGATAGCATCAGCGATTTCATTGCAAGACGTGACTAGACGTACGATGATGCCGCGCTTTGGGAAGTCGTTGATCGCCGTGGATAGAGGATCTTCGACATCAACGGCCCACTTGCTGACCGCGCCGAGGCGATAGCCATAGGAGGATGAAACGACTGCGTCGACCATGAGGTGACGAAAGACCGAGAGACAGTCGAGTGACTCTGCTCCGGCCAGCGATTCTATCGTCTTTGAATAGACACCGGTAAGTCATAAGTGGATGGATATGATGGTATTTTAGCACGTACCTTCACAAGCTCCAGAGTCACCTCATGCATCTCTGGCTGAAACTGAGCGATGTTGGATGGGGTGTAGTGCGGCGCATAGGCCTTTCGGCGCATAGAGTGAGGGGCGTGTGCTAGGGTTGTCATGCTACAGCGCATTGAGCCTAAAGGACGCATATATGCATCATAATACGTACGCGTGGTCGTTGTCATTGCTGTGGATAGAGTCAAGCTCAGGAAAAAGTGGGTTTCAGGAACATGATGAACGCGTACGTCAGAAGGCCCTTGTAATATGGGCTTTTGTCGAACTTGTGTATGGAATAGACGTTTCTCATGGTGGAGAGATCGCGAAAGACGACCTTATTGGGGCCGATTCGGACAACCGGGCCGTATACTTCAAAGAGCTCTTGAATTGTCTTGCATTGTTGGAGGCGAAGGACGTGTGTTGTGATCCAAAAGTCGGAAACGGCAGCGTACCAGGGCCCGGGGATTGCGCTGAGAGGAGACAAGAAAAGGTTGTAGATAGCGCGAAAAAGGATAGCCAGGAAAGCGATAGACACGACAACGAAGACGATGTTGTGTGAAAGCAGGGCGACGGAGAGGAAGAAGGAGGCGACCATGGCGAATGAGAATTGGGTGGGATCGCGGGAGAGAAGATGGGGGGAGGAAGAAAGAAAGGTGGGGCGCAAATCCAGAACATCCTGGCTTTATATATTCCGAGAGGATGCTGACCAATCTTGGGGGAATGTCGTTTGACGAGAGATACATGCGACGCGAGCAATCATGAGAGTCGAACGAAGAAATGTACTTTTCAGACTCCGATTACATCATTCCCAAAAATGGACATCCTATTTCCTTTTTAGAACATCACGTGTTAACACGTCCTGTCGCGTCCCTCGGCAACTCAGTCAGCCTGTCCATGCGCCACAAATTAACCGGTCAATAACCCCCATCGTAGGATGTGGTATAGTCGACAGACGACATGCCATGTCACTCGCCCCCCCCGGATCGTATCTTGTCAACTCTTAGTCGTACCCGGAACGGCCCGCGCTCAGCCTTCTCTTCCTCGCTAGTCAAGCTTTCATCCCCATGTTCCGCCACCACCTTCCCCATTTGAATCTCCACTACCTCCACCGCAACATTCGGCACATTCTGTCTAGAGCGCCACCATATCATACAATCACGCTTCTCGATTTACTAGAGGTAAATCTCAAAATGTTTGTGTGACATAGAAGGCAAACGGAAGTCTTTTCACATCCAGAATCGAAGAGCACACACCATTTCCTTTTGAACCCAGCGTATTGGTGCAAGAAGCAAAGTTTCTCTGACACGCAGGCTCTCGAACCTCGGCCGATCCATGCGTTTTGTCGGTCAAAGAAACATCCAATCTTTAAATTATTCTGCAGCAATCCTAGAAACGTGCTATAGAAGCCGCTTAGTGCCATGGCTGACTACTGTATGCCTCCGGGTGGGCCCCCAGATCTCAGATTCTGGCTGATCCAATGCCCAAAGCTTAAACAACGGCCTCGAACAATTATCACTTCCCGCCGATGCATGCCTAGCACTAACCATACCAGATCTTGGGCTCAAGACCTTGCACATGGCTTATGAATGGTTTGCTATTTTCCAATGGAAATGTCTTGCTTCTCACGCTCCCACTTTCTGAGCTTTCTTTCGTACAAAAATCCTGACGGCCGTCTATCTCCACCCCACCCACCCAGGCCAGGGATGAGCCACATCGAGTTTGCTGTGCTGATATGTCAGGACCCTGGCTCAAAGTACCATTTCATCTGCCATTTCGATCCGCTCTCCACATAACTATATCATTCTTCACAGAAGCGGCATAATCTGGTTAGACTAAACGTTACCATGCACAGTACAAGGCAAATGCCAGCCACGAAGAAAAACCATGAAACGAAGGCTCATCAACAATTAGATGTCTAGACGTTCACGATGAACGGCGGCCCCGACGATTTCGCACTGCAAGTTTTCAACTTCTGGTTAGCTGGCTAAGACAGGGCACTAGCCTTGTAAGTAGCTAAGTAAGAACCGCCAAGGCCGACCCGGCTTCCACACCAAACGAGAAGGTCTGAATTCCACGAGCACGATACCACTCCTGCAGGCTGCGTGGTACACACCACGAGCTTCGCAGTCCACTAGTGCTCTTTTCTTCTCCACATCGGCGCCCGTCCCCCTATGTGTGCACCCATGATAGTCGGGTGTCAAGGCCAGGTACGCAGAGGTGACTCATTCCTTCCCATCCCAGCTAGTCTCGAAATCGAAATGAACAGCTCGACGTGCACGAAGCGAGGCTGTCCACCCGGGAACACTGGGCTGCGTGGTGATCGCCCCTTTGCACCGTATGACTGCACCATGGTACGCGAGGCAGAAAGTGGGGGAATTGGGGAACGAAGGTCCTTCTTGGGCCGAGCAAGACGTGTTTGTGTAGGATATGCGACTCGGATGATGGACAGTACCGCGATGCAGGGGCGTCGTGTGTTGTACTCAGGTGTGTCCGGCACAGATAATCCAGGTGCCACGGCCCACGGATCTTTCATGTAGGTTGGCTTGAGTTCGACGCGAGCGCTGCCTCCGGACTAATCCACGACGAAAAAGGACGAGAAAGGACCCACGAGCACATGTCGTAGACCCTGAGACCAGGGGCGCAGCGCATTGTATGCCGAATATAGAGTTTGGACTACACACTTGTCTCGAGGACCATGCAGTTCAGTGAGACACAATAAAGTAAACGAAGAGATCGTCGCTGACAGGGGATCTCAGCAGACATTCTCGTCGTTAGATCCACACCACTGGCTAGCGCGCTGCGCAATCGATCAATTAATTCATCAAGGCCGCACGACTCGACTCACCTTGGACCCGTTTATCAAGTGATCTATCTGCAGGGGGCATCAAAGGGAAGCTTGTGTATATAGACAGGTCGAATGTACGTAGACACATGAGATACAGATAGATAGTGGTACAATTCTTTTACTTTTTTTTTTTTCAGTTACAGCAATGACGAACGATCAACAAGAGTGTCAGGACAAAGACCCAAAAAACAGGTAGCGGTTCGGAGCGAGTTGTGAGGATGGAGAACACCTACAGACAAAAGAAATCGTAGCGATGTTAGGGTTGAGACAAAGAAAAGAGAGGCGGATATAGACAATTGATGGAAGATGACAGATGGCAGAATGGCAGTGTGGCAATGGTGTGGTGTAGACTGCGTGATTGACCGAAAGATGCGAGATGCGAGTTGAAGAGGCGATAAATGACATCTCCTGTCCCGGAGGTCTCCTTCCCGAACGCTGATCGTATATAGTGAGGATATCATGGGCTGCGGGCGCCTGCACTAGCCCAGCTCGAGCCCGACGCATCGCTCAACCTGTCATTGATAAAGTGTTCATCCGGGGCGGACAGGCCTGCCTCGGACCAACGAGGCGACAATGCATCGTGCTCGTCCAGGTCCGACAGGAAGTCCAAATCAGATAAGCCTCGTGATGGTGGGCGAACCAAAGGGGATATGACGTTTCCCGCTGTGAAGGTATTTGGTGACGAGAACGAGTAGTAGTTAGCGCTGGACAGATTCGTGCCATGCACTGACGGCGAAACCGGCTGGGAGAAGGTAGAGAAAGGCGAATCAGGGCGTGAGGATGGTGCAGAGAGAAGCTCGACGCCGTGTTCCTGGTCTAGTTCAAAAGGAAAAGATTGAGAGAGGCTGGGAATCATTCCAGGAGAAAGCGGTGCACGCTGCGGAACACCGGGTGACAAAGTGGTGCTTGGAGCAGGCGTAGGCAGTAAGCCCAAGCCTTGAGGGGGGGCTGGAGGGGGCGAACGCAAGGTAGAACGAGAACTGGCCTCACGAAGTGGTGTAACACGAGGAGCAGGAGAAGCTTCTATACTGGGCAGGGTCGAACTGGGAGTAGACGGTATAGAAGGGTCGACTAAAACATGAGTTGGGCTCGTCAGAAGGGTCTTCGATTGAACAGACTGTCAATACCCGATTAGACCAGAGTA
Organism: Tephrocybe rancida; assembly: GCA_018858115.1. Lineage (NCBI taxonomy): Eukaryota > Fungi > Basidiomycota > Agaricomycetes > Agaricales > Lyophyllaceae > Tephrocybe > Tephrocybe rancida. Next base: position 9,080 of record JABCKT010000179.1, read on the forward strand.
ATGCAGAGAGAGCGACGTGCAGATACTCACCTCGATTGTATACTGAGACCCCGAAGAACCTTGCTTCCCTCGGTGCCTCAGAGTCTGACTGCGGTTGACTTCGCTGCGCCATTCGCGAACCTCTTTAGCAATGAGGTTCTCTAATTCAATCGACTGTCTCTCGCTGCCTTCGTTGCCAGAATCAGAGCGCTTATCCGGCATGTCTCTCCTGTGTGGAGAAGCCATGACTGGAATTGCCCCGGCCCGCTGCCTTCTCTGAGCGTCACGGTGGGCAATGTATTCTACGGCCCATTGCTCTAGTTTGGGCGCAATGTGGGGCTCATAGACAAACTACAACGGGCACGACATGAACGGCTGATCCTCAACAATGGGTAAGACGACATTAAATACCTTCTTGAAGGCATACCCCACGGCGAATACGCCGACGATGGTGGCGACGGTGACGGCTGCAGCGGGCGCAGGCATCCCGACTAAATCAGACCACAGGGATGGTGGTGGTTGAAGGATAAGAGGTTCAGAATGTAGATATATCCGGCCATCGGCCTTCAAAATGGGTAACATGTTCCGCAGTTCCGGCCAACAACTGCCCCGCCTCCGCTTTGCACACGACATTATTACATGTTCTGTTCAAACACTCGCGATCTCAATATTCCATCTGAAATTTCGGAAGACTATCCAGGAATTTTATTTTCTCGGCCGAGCAGAGCTCAAAGTCTACTACTTAACCTTTATGGGCTTAGATTTGACCGCAGCAAAACCGCGCACCAGAAGGCAGGTGCCAAACAGATGTTCGCCGTGACCCTGTAACATGTGCATGGAAATTTCCCGACTTCGGGGGTCGAATTTGAGACGAGCAACATGTAATTTCAATGAATATCGCCGCTAAATACATCACACGAAAAGCCAAGATCTCACCTGTGAGGGTGCCGTCAAGATCACCAAGCCGGAGAATAAGCATCCACACTTACTGTTGGGAGGTCGAGAGCCTCCGCACGACAAATCGAAGCTTTCGAAACTCGGGAGGCGTGTAAATCATCCTTTCTTCATTTCCCTTTCGTCGTTGATTCTTGTTTGTCTCAGTAGTAAACACCCTGAGACCCTGCAAATATCGAATCATCTGAAGAAGCATCGGCATTGTCAGTCTGTGAGGTATGAACTTGGTAAAGGAACAAGAGCTTCGCCTCACAGTTTACTATGGGGAGAGTCTCTTCGCCTCTGGTTCTGAATCTCGGATTCCTCTTTGACACCAGCTAAACGCCTCAAGCGGCCCCAATCCACCTGGAGCCTCTCCTTATGACACGCTTCTCGAAATTCTGTCTTGCTCAGCATCGCCCACGCCAGCCGAGCTTTGAGCGACGGGGAACCAGAGCCGAGCGGGTTGATCTCGAACTCGGGTGGGTGGCCATAAGCTATAGTCGACACGCGAATCATGATGCTCCTACATAAATGAAATCGGTGATGTTCATAAGCATATAAATGATGAAGAGGACGTATCAGGAAGGGGTGCCGACGTACGCAGTCAGGCCGAACACGGGCTTGATCCCGCCTGCTTCTCGGCCGGTCAGGAAACGATGAGCTCGGGTAGTCCAGGTCGTGTCGTTGGGTCCAGGAGAGGTCCAGTCGTTGTAGGAGTAGTATGGCACCTCCAAGGATTCGGACTCGGCGGGGAAAGGCGGTTTCGTTGACAAAAAGGACGCAAGTGGATGCGAGAAGAGGCTAGCTACTTCAGCATCGTTCAACATGGGCTGCTCAAATAACGTCACGATTTAGGTACGCAGGAAGCTCAATACCATACCCGCAAGCTGTTGTCCAGGATTAAGACCACCACACTAAATTCGTCATTACGCGTCAGGTCCCAAGCAGGTAAAGAGGTGGTGGAAATAGCACTCACGGCGTGACAATTGTAGCATTCCCAGCAACGAAAGGCTCCAGGACACACAGAAGTGGTACCTTTTGTCTGTCTCGAGGAAGTCCAATCTAAGTATCCTCATGTCAGACAGAAAAACCCCAGGATATCGAATGCCATACCTCCTCGAACGCTTCCCGGCGCTAAAAGGAAACATGTAAGCTGGAGCATAGGCTATGAATATCAAACGCCTCACAGCGGTGTCCTCGACATTTGTGTCCTCAAGATCTACTTTTCCACCTGGTAGAGACGTATCTCCCGCGTATGTCCGCAAAGTTGTAGACCGCCTGTGAGAGAGCAATAATACATGTCAGGAACGCAAGTTTCATCTCAGCCATAAGTTTGGGCTCACCGACTCAAGAGGACGTAAAGGTCGCCCTTTCGACCCACAAATAACGCGACGAGAACGGCGGCACTTCTTCCTCTTGGGAACGGTATATCAAACCTTGGACATCGATATGCAGCCAGATTACGCAGGCACCTGGGAAATGGGAGTCAGTCCATGACCACACCAGCGTCAAATCATAAACAGACTGTTTCGATTGTTGGCTTAGAGGTGGAATACGCGCTTCGTTCAGTCGGATCTTAGGCCTGTGGTACTTCAATAGATTTAAGGGTTTGGGTGCGTTCTTGGATGTCATTGAGAGTGTAAGGCGGGTGTTGAGGAAGTTGTCATGAAAGCTGGAGTGGGGTCGGGAATTCGGTTACTTGATGTTCCGCAACAACCTCTTGATATCTTGATGATTAGGTGGCAGTGCAATATTTGACCACAGGTACAAGTTACAACGACGATAACAAGAAATGGCGACAAGAAAGGCCAATTTCTTGCGAGGAATAAGTCAGCCTGTCTTCAACGCAGGTTGCGCGAGAAGGGCTTTTCTTTCTTTCTTTCTTCTTTTTTTGATTTTGACGTTGATTTGATTTGATTTTTGGCAAAGTTGTACCTCGACAGCTACCTCACAATTTACAATCCCATAGGAAGATTCAAGAGTCCGTCGGAAACCCCACATTCATAACTGCATGGCCCACAACACATTTTGTCTACGCCTCACAGGCTCCACCAACTTGAAATCAAGTCTATATTCTTCCGGAAACATGCCTCTTTCCATTCCCATCCCACCAAGCATCCTCCCAAGCATCCTCCCAAGCATACTCTCCCCACCCCCCGCCCTCAAACACCTTTCTCAGAAGATTCTTCAGCATCATACACTCCGGCTGCCCCTCAAACACCAGGCCCCTACAGTGTTCGCAGCTTGGCGGGGATGTCCGGCGCGCAGATGCCTTGCCCGTGCCAAGGTAATCGGCCGCGCAGGAGGTATACAAGGTGATCCCGATTGCTTCGACGTCGTCGCAGCGGCTCGGTTCTACATTCAACAGATAGATTAGACAGATATTCAAAATAGAAATAGAAATGGCGAGCCGGACCTAGCCCAGAACGAGCAATACAACTCGCGTAGCACCTCCGCGCCCCCAGTCCAGCCCTGCCTTCGCGGGCCGGAATGTGTGTTCTCGGGGTGCGGTCAAGCCACAGCTTGCTCACACCAAAGTCGAACAGGTGCAGGCGCTTGTGCTCCATGTTGAATGGGCCATCGCGAAGAGTCCTGGGGTCTAGTATCACACACAATGATTCTGTGGGCGTGAATTTCATGAATTATCGATAACTAGACAAACTTTGGTAAAGGACGACGCGTTCAATACTTGGGTAACAAAAGTAGGATTCAGAAGCGACACCGTTTGTTCGCCAAGTATCAGCACACTCCTCAACGCAACACGGCCCCGACAGAACTTTCCAAACTGCTCCAGGTCCGGCCCAAGCTTATTATCCATTTCGCCGAATGACCCAGACCCCAACAAGTGCTCGACCTGGTAAGTAACAATCGCGGATCCACACCAGGGGAACGGCTCGTTTTTTTGAGAAGGTTATGGCTTCGGAAGTGACGCAGGATCGCGCAGGGCGTGCAGCCGCTCGACCAGTTTAGTAAACCGTAAAGGCAGGCGGTGGGGTGGGCACTGCGGCTCCTCGTGCGTCGTATGAGGGCGGCAGGGAAGCCTGCGATGCTGGCGGGCTCGGCTTTGCGGTAGCGGTAGGTGTCGTTGGTGACGACGAGGATTTGGTTCCGTCGGTGATTGGGGTACTCCTGCGAGAGGGGAGTCCGATTTCCACTGGTTGAAAGAAATGCTGGAGGGAGGGGAACAGTAGGCGCAGTTCTTTGGGGAGCGGTGCTAAGTCCTCCGGGGGAGAAGGGGGCAGGATAGGAGCAAGGAGTAAGGAGGGAGTAGCCTTATTCGAAAGACTCGGCGATGGTGAGAGTTTCTGGGTACAGGCGAGGCTGTGCGTGATCTTTTGGGGCTTTTGGTGATCGCGGGTTCGTCTACCGAGACGCGTGCGGTGGCTTGGATTAGTGGCATTCGGGCGGTAACGGCCTAGGTGCCCATCGGGTGGCCGGAGCGTTTCATATTCATATTCAACATAAAGTTTGAAAAGTTCCCTGGGAGTGAAGTGGTGTTGTGGTTGTGCGGGAGGGAAGGCACACAGTACACAGGAAAGCGTCTTGGAGGGGTGTCACGATCCTGTGATTGTATCATATTGTGATCAGGTTTCTGAAGTGAAATACAGCGGATAAACGCTCACGATAACTTAGGAACGTTAGAGTCAAGCACGAATATCCTCCGCTTCTACTGCAGGTACCGGCGAGGCAACAACCATTTCGACAGCATCTCCTTCTTCCTTCAAGTCGTCCGCAAAGTCAAAGTCAACCTCCTCCTCCTTCGTCACTACAGGAAGGAAGCGATTGGAGATGGGGTGCGCAAGCATGGAGCGCACCGACAGAAGGATCTAGCTGGCGGGTTGGCTGAACTGGCAATCGGAATGTTCGGCTAAACGAGCGGAGCTATAGAATTGACAAGAGTTTTTCTTCCATAATCGAATGAAAGATTACGCGCCTCTCACATCGCCTCGATGTAATGCGTCGTGTCCGTACCCCCTTCCCATGTGTAGTCCAACGTCAACCTGGACAATGTAACATGTTTAGAACATGAAAACAACTGTAGATAAAATGAGCACTTACTGGCCAAATCCATCTCGTCAAAGACGCGAAGCCGGGGCCCACCACCTGTCGGAAGCGCCTCGACTGGAACCAGTTCGAAGCCAAAATCCGACTTCGCGACGCCAGACTAAAGTTCCCGGTGCCGGCATCACTCCATGTGTCCCAGCCTGCTCCGGGTTCATCATCGCCTGCCGTGTCGCGCGTGGCGGGTGGACGGGCCAGTCTCCTTCAAAGCTTTCAGGAGCCGCTGAGACTGGTTCCATCTAGCTGATGCTTTTGCGTTTGCTAGTTGGTGGTAGGCTTTGGAGGCCTCGAACTCTGCACCGATGGAGGGTTTGACGAAGAGGTATAGAGGCTCCTTGAATGGGAGGGGCGGGACTACGGTTAAGGCCTTTGCATTTGTTTCGGAGTCCTTCTGGTTAAGGGCGAAATATTCGCTGCCTGGGCGGGCTGGTGGTGGTGCGAGACAATGAAGAGGTTCGGGCCAAGGTTGAAAGGACCTGCTCGGTGTGTTCTTGGAAGTAGAGAGCGAGGGAGGCTTGGTGATGAGAGAAGGCAAGACTTTTTGTCCGTATCTTGCCCAGGATGGAAGACGCGACAATAATTTTGCTGCTACGAAGCCATGGAGCTGAGGCTACTTGCAATCCTGAGCTGAAATTGGTTTGAGTCGGGACTGCTTGAACGAGAGAATTTACGAAGTAAGAGAGCTCGAAGACGGTGCTGGAAGTTGCGTTGAAGAATGTTGTGTGTAGATGAACAGGGTTACTGGGAGTGGGTCCATTAGCGTTGTTGACTCAACGCGCTTCGTTTGTCTTGGGCCTGTGGTACTCCAGTAGATTCAAAAGTTGGGGCGCGTTCCTGGAAGTCATCGAGAGGCGGGCATGTAGAGAGTTATCATGAAAGTTGATTTCAACACGGTCGGTGGCAGTGCAATATTTCGACCTGGCACCAACCACAATGACGACGGCAAGGTCAGACGGAAACAAGCAGATCTGAGCTCCTGTGGGCAATCATGGTCAATTTCAACATTCACGCGGGCTGCGCGGGAGATTTCTTCTCCCATTTGGTTGGAAATAAACGACAGCGCGCCTCGAGGCATCTGACATGCGCCATGCACGACCGCGGCGACACAACTTGATGATGAAGAAAGCTTGTTGCGGCCTGGGCATGAAACTCAATACGACGCTACTACAAGGCTGTCCACTTCCAGCTAATCTTCCTTGAAGCGCCTCGTGGTGGTCGGCCCTTGTCTAATCTTAGTCCTCAAACCCAGCATTCCGACCTTCCATCGCGTCTTGTCAAGAGAATGTCGCCAACTTTAGAACTGATGTATGAACCTTCAGTGGCTGCGGGCGCCGGCAGACAAACGAGGCATCATTCATTAGCCACAACGTTCCCCTTCTCACTCCCAGCCTCGATGCAACCGCCTGGCCCTCCCTTGATAATACAGGGCCCGCAGCGGTTTCCTCTCCATCTCAGCGTCGTCCCTTTCTCTTTCTCTTTCTCCCTCCTTCGTCGACGCCCCTAGGAACAGAAGCTGCGCTTCTCCCATTATTTCTAGTATGAGTACTGCAAGTGGTGCTCCTCCAGCCCCCACCAAGTCGAGATGGGGCCGCATGGGCGGTATAGCCCGACGGGCCTCGCTGATCCTCCCCCGCTCCAGCACCTCCTCCATAGCCTCCATCGAGCGCGACAGCGACGTCGCCTCCCTCAAGGGTTCCGTCCGGAGCATCCCATTCACCCCGCCCACCCTCGTCCCCCCCAAGCCCGCCCCATCCTACCCCAGCCCCATCCCCGAGTCCCCAGTCCAGCCTCCGGGCCAGCAATTCGAACCGCCACTCGTCCCCTCCCCGCTTATCCAGGCCCCTCTTTCGCCCGATCCGGATTCCGTCGTGTCGCCGGTGCAGGAGTACACCCCACCGCCGCTGATAGACTCCACCGCCGTCGGCCCAGGAGGCTTCATGGACGACACAGAGGATCTGCCGCAGTCTCAGCTTATAAGAGACCCGTCAAGAGACCCGTCAAGAGACCCGTCGATCCTCCAGGCCGACTCCGCTGACGGACATGGGCCTGCACCTACGGAAACGAGGCCCGCAGGATTTGGCGACGACGACGACCTTCCCCAGCCTCAGGTCATCAAAGCGCCCTCCCTGCAACGCTCAGAGTCCGCAGATAGCTACAAGCCCCCCGCCGCTGATACGGCCCCGGCAGGACCAGGAGCCTTCACTGACGAGGACGCGCCGGAACCACAGGTTGCCCGGGAACCCTCTATTCAAGCGAGCGCGCCAGCGTCCAAAGCTCCAACTGCCCCGGCGACCCCAGAGCCCGTCGCCACCCGGCCTCTTACGCCCACCGAGCCCCCCACGCCCCCCGAAGCAAAGCCGGCAGACAACGGCCCTTACTTCAGCCTTCCCGTGCGTGAGGAGCAGCCCGACCATTCAGAGGTGTCCTTCGACTCCACCCAGCCCAAGCCCTTTGACGACGATGTCTTTGGGCACGGACGCGTCGACACGCCTGAGGAGAGCCGTTCCATGCTCGACCGGGAAAGCCTCCTGCCTTTACACCAGATGCCAGTACCCGCCCATGCGCAGCACTCGGACGACGAGGATGAGGACGATGACTATGCCTCCGAGGATGCGCCCGATATGCCCACGGATCCTCTATCCGCCAACTCCGAGTATCCCGCACAGTTCGAGCCGTACCACGGGCAGGAAGTCTGGGGTGGGTCCGCGCATCTGCAAGCTGGGGACGCGACGCAGGATGCGGACTCTGGCGTGAGTTCGAGGAGCAGAACGACGAGCATCCACAGCATGCCGGGCGTGCCTGCGGTAAATCCATTCGAGGACCCCATTGCACCGAGGATCACTGTTTCGCATGGCACGCCTCCGTCGATGCCTCAGTGAGCCACTCTTTGTTTCGTGGGCATCTCGGTCACTGATGTATTGCTATTCGCCAGGCCTCAGATCTCGGAGCCTTATCAGAATGCTCCTGTTTATCCTGAACATGTAGGAGGCGTCGTTCTCATGCCACTTCCCCCCCTGCACGATCCCATTCCTTCGGGGTACGTCATGTTTCCCATGTCCTTTCGCATCTCCTCAACGTTCATATAGATCGACGTACAACCCCTCAAGCCAGCCATTCCCCAGTTCCGCCATCGGCTACCACGAGACCGAGTACGTATCCACCCCCACTCCTCCTCCAAACCAGCACTGACCCCCCCCCAGCGAACGCGTCCCCCTCCTACCACGCACCACCTCCCCCAAGGTCCCCTCCTACCTCCAGCCGAGCTCCACCTCCCAAAACATCATAAACGTCTCCCCCCAATCCAGCGCCCCCGCCGCCTCCACCGCCTGGCCCTCCCGCGCCCCGCACCACGGCCCGCGCCTGCACGACTTCGGGTGGATCGAGTACCAGCTCCCCGACAGCACGGTGTACTACGTGCACCCCACGCGGCGCGTGACGGCGGACATCGACCTGCGCGACGAGCGGCGGCTCGACACGCTCAATGCGTATTTTGAGGGCCATAGGGACGCGACCACCGCGCCGGCGGGCATGGAGCTGTGGCTCGTCGGGGACGGGGATGGGGCGGGGAAGAAGGTGTTTAGGCCCCCGCTGCGCCTGTTGGTCAATCATAGGCAGCGGATGGTGTCGTTTGATCAGTCGTCGGCGGGGAGCAGGGCGAGTAGGGCTAGTGCCCGGAGTAGGAAGGCGGTGGAGGACGATCGTGAGTTGTTTGGAGCGTACTATCTGGGATGAAACTCACAGCTGGCTTGCAGAACTGGATATTGAATATAGATACTGGTCGTTCATGGAGGCTCATCCTGCGCATACTTCCCTTCCACAGAATGCAAGGGCGGAAGCGATGGACGTGTTGACTTGGGCTTGGACTGGTGAGCGCCATTGATACTTTCTCGATGTAGCACTAACAGGACCCTCAGATCGTCTTCTTCCTTTGCACCACGCTGTCCCTGCGCCTTTTACACAGGAGGAGTGCCAGGAGCTCATGTCAATGCTGCGATCGTTTGGTAATTAAAGCTAACATACTTCTTGAATATTATGCCTTACGCCAGTTTACAGAACAAAGCGAAGGTGGTCTGCAGACTGTAGTCCATACAAGAGTCGTTTCTCGCATCCTCCTGAGAATCGGTGCGTCTCCGTGTCCAGCCGATTGCGGAGTTGCGTCTTACAGTTTTCTTAGCTACATGGCGCCAGCAGTACTTCCGACCAAACAAGCCTCTCCCAGCCGACGTTACGCGCCACGACCACTTCTCCAGGCCAAGAAGGCCTTTCCGACGCGCTCTACTCGACTTCATCGTGTCGTTCCTTTGCCTGGGCATCCCGTACATCTTCTTCGAAAGAGGCCGCCAGTCCCGGATCGACGAGGAGAGTGGCATCCGCAGCCCAGGCCCCATGTTCATAGTCGGCGCATGTGCCTGCCTTACCGTGAGTTTGCTTCTTTTGCTGTTACCACCCCATCCTTAGTTCTGCTCTCCCCATTAAGGCCGCAATCGTGCTGAGCGCATCTGTAACCTTCCTTTCTTTACCAGGCCTGGATAATTTTGCCCGTGTTGCGGGCTTCGTGGCGATCCTTTTCGCGACCTTCTCCATGGCGTCGACGCTCGTTGCCCTATTCCGGTACAAGGCCGACATGGACCATCCGGTCTCCCACGTCGCAGGAGAGGGCCTGATGATGCTTACGGTACGCGTGCTTTTTTCCTGGGTCCCGGCGTGCACTCACCGTGCGGCGATACTAGAGGAGAAGTGTGGTGATGGCCCTGCCCCTTGTGTTCTTGGTTTACGCTATCGTGGCTTTCGTCGCTGGAGTCGTACTGTACTCTTTCCGAGGTGTCACCGACGATGTGGTATTCCAGCGCCCATTCGAGGATTATGTCAAATGGACAGTGATTGGTGTTCTTGGAGGGCTTGCGGGGATGTTGTTTGCTTCACTCCTGCTTCTGAGGCGTTGACGTTGTTGTCGACGAAACTTTGCCTGCTCATAATCATAAGTTATGTAGTGTACATACCACAATATCTATTGCGTTCGTTGCATCCTCTTTCGAAGTTTAATGATTGCGAGCAAGTGTTTCGGCCCTCCATATGCAATAATATTGAGGGTCCTCGTGGATTGCAAGAGCACTGGAGATATTCACGACACTTGGGCTGCTCAAGGTTCCCTCCAAGTTTCATGACGAATGGTATTTACTGATTTTACACTACAAAACAAGCAAAACAAAAGAGCAATTGAGTATGAACTTTCTTTTTACACCTTCCCAACCCCAGTAGTCGCCTCTGGTGCTTCACCAGCGAAGCCAGCGCGATCGCCCATGCCAATAGCGTTGAGCTCACCCTCGCGCCTGTCGAGGTCGCGGAACGTGAAGAAGAAAATGGTGCCGGCGATCCATGCAGTGATAGCAAACGACGCGAAGAGCCACACGAACTTGGTTTCAATGTTGACAGCGGTGAGAGAGAAGTTGAGCGCGGACGAGAGGGCGGTCTGGAACTGGGAGAAGGCCATGACAACGGACTTCATGCGCTTGGGTGCTTTGGTGAAGGCGTACTCCAGGGAGGTAATGGAGGCGAAGATCTCCGCCATGCCAACGAGGATGTAGGGGCCGGAGACGATCCACACGTTCAGGGGAGACGCGACGTGGATGTCATTAATCGTACAAGCAGCGGGCTGCTTGTCGAATTCGCCGCCGCGGCAAGGGGTCAGCTTGTTTTGGTAGCTCTCGAGGACGGAGGCATAGACCATGGCAAGGCCAGCGACGAGGAAACCGGTGTAGATACGCTTGATGGGGCTGAAGTTGATACCTCTCTTGCGCAGAGTGGGGTAGATAACGTAGTCGAATATGGGAATCATGACAATGATGGAAATGGGGTTCAAGTTCCTGTCAAGATGGTCAGCCGGAGCTCAAAAACGACGTTGTATAGACAACTCACTGGATAAGATCGTTAGGTGTGCCTTTAAGGGTCATGCCGGCGGCCACAGTCCCAAGATTGCCGTCAATCTGGGAGTAGCCTGGAGAGGATGTGAGTTATAGTAACAAAAGGTGGTGAAAAGATCACTGACAGAGCCAGAAGATAGGGAAGAACAGGAAGACCTTGCAAGCGCTAAGCGTCCGGCCGACTTCGCCAACGAATTCGTCGTCCCAAGTCATCTTTGCTGGAACCTGGCCCTCAGCATAATAGCTGGGCTTCGCAATATCCCAGAAGTCGTCAGCCTTAGCATTGCGGTAGGTGGCGATGGGGTTCAAAGACCAACGTGGGCCCAAAGCAAACCCAATTACGCGCATCGTCTACAAGATCAGCGCGATAAGTATGAGGACCACATGTATCATCAAAGAAAAGCGCACCTCAAGGAGAATGGAGCCACGGGGAGGGGTAACGACATAGTTCTTCCTTCCGGCGAGGAGGATGAAAGGAACGATAGCAAAAATACATGTGGGGACGAGGAATGCCGCCCAGTAACCATTGTCACGAGCTAGGAAGGAGGCAGAGATAGCACCGCAGGAGCCGAAGTTGATGGCGGCATAGAACCCTGCGTAATGACGTAAGATCTCCCGGTAAAGAAAAAAAAAAGCGGGTCAACATACAAAGATACATGCTCTGGATTGTGACGGCAGGCGATTTGATGACCACCTCTCCGGAGGGCAGGGTCTCCTTGCGGAGCTTGCCAGTGTACTGTTCAGCAATCATGGGCGAGACATTGGACTTGATACATCTGATGGGAGGATGAGAATGTTGCAAACGGTGGTGGTTCCCTGCAGGCTTACCCGGCACCAAGACCCATGATAGTGATGGAAAGGGCGAGGAGACCGAGGGATGCATTGCCGGATTGGAGAGCCGCGGGTGTGGATGATGCAACGAGGATAATGTGACCGATGAGACAAACTATAGAGAAAACCATGATGGTCTTGTATCGGCCCCATAGAGTATCGGCAATGATGCCACCGATCCAGGGTGTGCAGTAGACCCAGAAAGTGTTGAACTGTGATGATGTAGGTGAGATAAGGGCAGGGAAGGGTACACGAAATACGCACTGTTCGCAGGGCAAAGGACTTCTGTTGTCCCTGACCAAGAGCACCAGCAACAATATCACCACCTCGGAGAGCCTTGGGAACGGCACCATTGGTGGAACCGGGGGGCAGAGGGAACTGGATGTAGTTGTTGTAGATGTTCGTCGTGCCGTAGTAACTCCATCTAAAAACGATTGTTATGAGCGCCAGCCTGAGAGGAAAGCAACGAGACAGAAAGACGTACCGCTCAGCAAATTCAACCATTACGACCAACCAAGCCGTATAAGGCAGGCGGTCAGCGACGTGCCTCAGAGTAGCGAGCTCGTGCTCGGTGACGCCCTCTGAGCCATCGACGATGCTGGAGCCTTCAAGCTCGCTCTGGGAATGCTTCTCGTCGAGGGACAAAGCGTGGGCGAGCTCCTTCTCATTCTTGTCTGCCATAGCTGAAGCGCTGAAGGTGGAAGTTCCGGAGGAACCCTGAACCATTCATGCTTCTTTTATAAATATGCGCTTATCTGACTGGAGCTAGCCCTTTCGGCCAATGCAGAAAGAAGCACCCGAGCAGCACCCGAGAGCACATGGAAAAAAAACCTTGGCAACCAGTTTCGCGAGGCTGACAAGTATACAAACCGGGAGATAGGCCTTCGGGATGGATTCAGCCACGGCCCACGATCGAGACGGTGACGGTTAAAGAAACCTGCCGGGTTCTGGCGCTGGATAGAGCACATGTACTTGGATCTTGGCCCTGATTTTGAGCGGATCTCGACCCCGATAACCAATCATTCTGGCTGTCTTCGGCCAGCTCAAGTGACCAGCAGAATTGTACGCCACGATGATTTAGAGCCTGAGCTAACATGAAATCATCGGGGAATATCGCAGCCCCCGAAAGCGCACTGATAAAACGAGAAAAACAGCACTAGAACGATACTTCGGGAGGACTCCATTCAAGTAAAATGGAGGCCGATGCGGCGATGACGGGTGAAAAAAAAAAGCGGGTGAATTCAAATTGTTTTGTGAAATGTGATCGGTGTTGTGGACAGATGGCGTTGACATTGTCAAGTAATCACAATCAAATCCAACTCACCGTATGGTCAATTTCGCCTGGAAGATCTGGCTTCGATGAGTCCTACAAACCAGCCAAACTGACATGTAGACAGGCACTATAACTGAATAGGTGGAGTGTCAGAAGGTTTGAGTCCACATGCTGTAACGTGACAGGCGCTGTGTCAAATGTGATTATGTAATACACAAGTGGATGCACCATACGGTACATCGACACCAAATGGTCATTCGCTCAATAGACACGCTTCCTGATCCATTTCCAAGTTACCTTCCATGGTGCGATCCCATGTTTCTCGGCTTCTTGTTCGTGCCTGTCCTGCTCGCGGACCGCGTCGCCCTCTCCTGGCGCCCAGACTGCACTTGTCACAAAGTCCATGTCGGCCGTGCGAACCCAATGGCAGTTATTTCCCGAGCGCCATTCATATATCGAATAGCCACCGTAGAGCACGACGTAGAGTGCAACGCCGATGTATGTGGCCACAACATTCTAAAAGCTCGGAGGTAAGTAAAAACCCATGGATATTTATAGCCGAGACGACGGCACCTTTGCTTCAAATGGCTCAACCCTAACGGCCGAGTACCCTTGTGCAACGAACATCAGAGTCCCAAGGATAATCACGCCGAGGGGAAGAATGGGGTATAGCGGCTGCCGGTACGGAAGGTTCTTGAGTGATAGTCCCCGCGCCGTGTACGCGTGACGGAACCGCAGTGAAATGGCCCCTATGCTCGTCCACACAAGCAACGCGGAGATGCCAGTCATGTTCAGGAGCCACGTGAACACTATGCCGTCGCCCCATATCGTAGTGAGGAATGTCAGAAAAGAGAACGCAAGCGACACTCTGCATACACCGATCAGCAAAGATTCACTTGAAGGCATGATGCCATGACCATGAAGGACGTACAACAGGGCTGGTACGGGCACGCCACGTCGATTCACCCAGCTGAAGACACGCGGTGCTTTTCCAGCTTGGGCAAGCGCCAATAGCACCCTCGAGCTGGCGTAGAAACACGAGTTGGTGGCAGACAAGACGGCTGTCAAGAGGACGGCGTTCACGACATGAACACCCGCTCCAAAACCCGCACGGAGAAACACCACGGTGAGCGGCGAGGCAGCAACATCTGAGTCTTGTGATATCGTGAATCAGCAGAATGATCGCCGACAAGCATGCATTGTGACCTACCAAAAGCAGCTGTAAGAAGTGTGTCATCCTTATAATTGATGCATAGACCGATAGTCAGGATCGTGAGCATATAAAAAAGCACGATGCGAAAAAAGGTGGCTTTGATTGCACGCGGTACAGAGCGGTGAGGCTTGGCGGATTCCCCTGCCGCAACAGCCACGAGCTCTATCCCGCCAAAGGAGTAGAAAGCGTATACGAAGGTCTGGGCGAAGGCCGGAAATCCACCCACGAACGCCTGTCCATCGTGGAAGTTTGACAAGCCCTGGAGCGCCAAGCCAGTCAGTGAGTGAGGTCATACTAAAAGCAGCACACGACACCAACAGGTCCAGGGTGGTTTTTGATTCCACCCCAATCGTAGATGAGGCCTACGAAAATGAAGACGATGATTAGCAGAACCTTGATCAGGGACAGCCAATACTCAGATTCGCCTGTTATGGCATCCCTGGGTGAGTTGCCGTAAGGATGTCTGGAATGTCAGAACTTACCAAAGACCCGGACGTGGATAAGTTGGATGAAGAAGATGGGAAGAATGATGATTAACGCCCAGTGCCAAGTTTGGAGCGCTGGTGTCCAGAACTGATAAGGATTTTGTCACGATTGTGTACCGAGGTCTTTTTGGCGACTCACCTGCAGGATAACTGCAGCCGCGGTCAATTCGCTAGCTAGCTGTCACCGTTAACTTCACAAGCCGCATCTTCACATAAATTTTCATGCGTACGAATTGTCAGAGTCCTAGGTCGTCAAGGTAAGTCTCGATGGAGTCGTTTGTTTGACAACATGCTATGCGTACCATCCAAGCCAATAATTCCAGCCTGAACGCATGGTGTTAGTGCGAGGGATATCACACCAAGTAGTTGATCATTCTCACCCAACGTGAAGCCAAGTGCAGGAGATACGAACCGAGCCCCGAAAACAGAAAAGGCACCGGAAACAGGATACATGGAGGACATCTCTCCCCTTGAAAAAAAAAGTATATCACAATGTGCTTCGAAAGATGTAACACTGGCAAGATTGCGACTTACAATGTGATAACCACAGAGTACACGAATAGGCCAACCACGAAGTATGAGAGAAGGGAGCTTCCTGGGCCTGCGATTGCGATTGACTAGAGCATAGCTTCAGCCTCCTTGGACCAGAATCAACGACTGGCGACGCACAGATCCAGCGCTCAAGAAAATACCGGTTCCAATAGTCCCACCGATCGCTGCATGACACGTTGTGAGGACCATCACGCTACAGACGTTTTCTCCACGTACCAATCATCGTCAAGTGCCGGCTTTTCATGCCCCTCTTCGTCTCATTTCCTTCTGTAGCGCCCGAGGAGATTTTCGACCAGAGCGTCTTAGGTTCGCCCTCTCCACGTGCCTCCCCCGTCGCGTCTTTTTCGTTGTCATACAACGATTCGTTGGACTTTGTCTGCGTCGTCCCCAGGCTGGCCATGGTTGTTGTCGTAGGGAAACGTATCAAGAGCAACAGGCGCTATAAGAACCGACGCTAATCAATTACAACAACCTATTCGCTTCGGATTGGCAGCATGGTCGGCTGAAGCCACCATTGGGGCTGTTGATTAGCACCCACTCGGCACCCACAGATGTAAAAACTTCTATGGATTGCATCACCGAGGACTTCCGACAGGCTCGGACACTGGTGCTGTGGTTTAAATCTTGCTCGAATCTGCATACGAAGTGACCTTCTGGACCTGCGACGACCTGCCAGTTAGGTGACATTTGTTATATGTTGAGGAAACAGGATGCGGGAGGCGGCTGGAATCAAGGATCATGTAATCCACAGCCCGGAAAGACGAGAGTGCGTGTATGGCAACGCGAAAATGCTATGGGAGAGACGACGACGCTCGACAAGTATGTGGTAGGTGAGAATCAAGCCTGGTCAACTTGAAAGTTCGTCGTTCGTATCTGGGGGGGTGGGGCGTGGGAGCCCGACAAGAGTCTAGAACATCACAGAGACCATGGCAAAGCGGCAGTAGCGGCAGTGCCCATTATCTCGAAACTGAGCTCGTTCCGTTCCAACAATATGTATATACAAAAATGCAGCGAAGAGGTGAGACCACTGTGAGATATCCTGGACCCATATTCCTGTTTAATCAATACATCGATAAGCAATAGATACTCAAGGCTCCAGCCTAGCTTTAGCCTCTTCCTACATGATCGCCCTTATGTACCATCTCGCGCTGTCAACACGATAACCTGGTTACAATCTCTCTAAAATGTTGTGGCAATTGCCAGGTCTTGCAGGCCCCACGATGGTAGAAGTTGATACGGTGTAATCAATTACCCCACAAGCGCCCCCACATATACTGGAAGAAATAAAAGCCGTGGCTTACGATGTTGGGTCTCGTCGGTCAGGGACCGAGCCCTTTGATCCTCAAAATAAACCTGTCCATCGGCTCCGACGCTTCTTTCGCGGGGACCCTGACAACTTCGGCCGAAAGACGACAAACATGCCACATCAACTGAAAATCAAATTCAAGCGAGCCGGACAGGCGTCCAAAGAAGCATTGTGTCCACATTGCGAACTCCATAGTACTTAAATTCCACGCTGCATTCATAGAGAAAGAGACGGGCAAAAAGTATTCCACGGGAGAGAGGATGAGCATACGCGTAAGTGGTCAGTCAGAGTGGAACGGCCGAAAGTTGCGAGGAGTCAACCTGTTGATGTCCTGTGGAGTTATGTCAGATCACTGCAGACATTACGAGAACACGTACCTCTTCTGCCGCCACTGCCTCCTCCGCATCCGCCACCTGCGCCAACGTCTCCCCCTGTGAAACAGAATCAACTGGTCAGCTTCTGGGAACAAAAAAGGAAGAGACATACCAATGAACTCCCTTTTCATCCAGCAGCGGCACAGGCAGCACTTGTGAGGTGAACACTGAAGACTGAATGAACGAAAGAAATTGTAGCCGATAAAAGAAACACGCCACTTTTGAAATACACACTTACAACCGCTGGTCCGACGTTCAATGTGTTGACATGCGTGCCATCGTACCCATGTCCCAGCTCGCTGGCCTGAGTGCTAAACTATCGCTCCTAACTATGCGTACACGCGGAACCACCCCACCACCACAACACCAACTGCTGTGAAACGCTGCCGCGGCCATGTCGCACAGCCCCAATCCAGTGTGGTGCAGGATGCCTCATCGAGGGGTCACATAGTGGCTTTTATGTTTCAAATTCATGCGAGTCTGAAAGTTGGAAGACGCATCGTGGCTCCACATAAATTCGAGTCTACATTATGATAAGTAGGCAAAGGCAAAAGTTAATACACGGAAGAGATTATGAACATGCGTGTAAGGTATACATGGTATGAGTGAAATATAATTTGCGGTAGTTAAACTGGGTAACCGCTTTTTAGTTGTGTCAAATCACACAATACGAGGGCACTTACATGCTCCACATCCGCCACCAGAACATCCGCCACCACCACTACTACATGCACCACCACCACCACATGCAGCACCACCACCACATGTAGCACCAGCACCACATCCAGCACCACATCCAGCCCCTGCCAAGTAAATCAGCTAAAAGATTTTCACGGCCGAGAGAGAAGATAAAATACCAGACGAACATCCTCCTCCTCCAGTAGAACAAGCACCGCCACCCTAGGAAAAAATAAATAAGCCAAAAACTACAAGGCTCCACAGGAGTATAAAAAAAACGCACCACAGCGCATCCGCCAATCCCATACCCATTCGCGCTGTATACCACAGCTCCTGCATAGGCAGCGCACCCAGCGTAATCGTAAAAGAGGGGCACGGGCACCAAGAAGGCCATGTCGTGTCCGTCCCGCCGCCGTCGCTCCTCAGGTGTCAATTCCGGTGCCTTCCCCTTAGCCCGCTCGCGTGCTTCCCGCTCCTGTCGCTTCTTAAACTTGGCGCGCCGGCGTTGCTGGAGATTCTCGCTGGAATGCTTCCGGTGCCAGACGAAGACGGCATTGTGGTCGCTGGGGTGCGTCGCGGCGAGGAGGTCCTCGCGGGCTGGGGGTACTAGGTACGACTTCTGCGCGCCATAATTATGTACGAGCCGAGAGATACGCTGGCCGATAGTAGTTCCAGGGAGGGGGCAGCCGCAGTGAGTATAGGGCATGTTGAAGCGATTCTAAACAGGAAGTCGTTAGTAACCTCACGCGATGTTCAACGACAAGCTTACCTTCCAGGCACGACATGTCAGATCGAAGGCAGATGACAATGTTTGCTCCTCCACCTTGTCGTCGCTATCAGGGGATTGGTTGATGAGCAGCTAATACAAATCGAATGTAAAAAAAGACTGACTGGTCAATATAGCGGCCAATGTAATTCATGCAGTCAGTGTGGTATGTTAGCCAGAGCAACTGGTGGGTGTGCCATGCAAGGTCGATATCGAGTGTAGGTACATAGAATGATACAGGCGATGCAGACATAAGGTCCAGGAACCTATTATCAACCTTTAGTTGCGAGTTGTACTGTGTACCTGTCTGGAAGACTCACGCGTGATACCGTGCAATGGAATGCTGGAGTGCAACCTCGTCCTCTTTGTCGTCAAAGAACTGAGGCTGAGTCCACTGCAAATCGTGCATCTTCTTCACAAAAGATCCTTGACGTATGACCTACCGACGTTATTGAGTCAAATGGTCATTTTACGAAGTCTTGAACATACAGCTCCAGCGAGTTCAACAGAAAAGATATAGCCATTCTGGTATGCAGACATTATTCTGGTGATCCTAAATATGTGATGGGGTCAGTATCAGCTAATATCTTTGAGGAAGAATTATGCTTACAGATTACCGCCACCAGACCTCATCTTACCGGCCATAGACGCCCGAATCAGATTTAGGTCATACTTGCTGCGTAGCAGAATCGCGGCAATCCACTCCTCTGTACTACCAAAAGGCATCACGAGGACTGCGGCCTTGAGCACCGTATCCCTCACAAGCTTTCCCCGAGCAACATCCGCGGAATTTTGAGGAGTTCGGATAGTTCCACTGTCACAAACAAGGTCAAAAGGCAACATCAACAGAGCCCTCAAATTCAGGACGCACGCAAGACACGGCGGAGATACATCATCTTCAACAGCCGTCCGCGCTAAATCTTCTGCAAGCTTCCGGGCGCCTAAAACTTGCCGCGTGATCTTAGGCACGTCCTTACACCCAGGCTCGGGGCACTGGAGTTCAAACTTCTCTTGGAAGAAGCCGGTACCTTCAGCGTTCATGTAGGCTGTACAACTATCAGGATGCGGCTGGAGTCGATAAAAGGCTCTGCGTACCGGTAGGGAGAGCACACCTGCACTTCGGACAAAAAACTTGGCGTGTGTTGTAGAGCTCGGCATCTCGAATAGGATCAAAGGGTCTTCTGGTCTTGGCGGCCCAGAAGTCAAGCCTGGCCTTTGTGGGCTCCGATGTCAATATTTCTTCCAATTCAGACGACTGTCCCATTCCATTAATATATTGTGGGGTGGAAACATCGCTGAGCACGTACGAAAGAGTCTGCGAATATTGTTGTGAGGTATTTCAGGCCTCGCAACTGGGAAATTCGGGTGCAATCTTCGTGGTACCAACTTGCATGGAAATGAGTATTGATTATTAATGTAGAATATAGACGCACCCAGGATTCAACATGTACGCGTGCCATACCTAGAAGATGTGAGATCTACGGAACAGAAATGAAGACTTGGCGCGACACGAACCATAAGAACATCGACAGGTGGTAAAACATCTGTTGCACGTCGACCCGAATCCTCCTTCTTCAGTGACTGGCACCAAACTGAGAAGCTATGAATATTTATAAGCTACACACCCCTCAACATGTAACCCCACCACTTACCGTTCCACAGCCAAGGCGACGAACCAAGCCCACCGTCTCTCCGGATCTTGAGGGAGGAAAGGAATCTCCTCGTTTCTCTCAGCGTTGATGCCCTCGACCCTTGTCTTGAGCGTCGCGAAGGCGTACAGGAGCCCGAGGTGGTTCTTGACTTGATTACTGGTGATCAACGGTGCCTTAGTTCGACCTGCGCCAATAGCGAATGTCTGCGGGAAATCGTAGCTCGAAGGCGGCCCCTTCTCTACAGGATAATCTGGAGCTTGTTCCTCCGCCGCGTTCAAGTTGTCCCTGTCGCTCGTAGACGGTCCGCTCTCCATATGATAAGCCAGAGCCTCGTCCTCTGCAGCCTTCACATCACCCTCGTCGCTTGTAGACGGTCCCTTCTCCACAGGATACTCTGGAGCGTCGTCCAAAATTGTGGCTGTCAAGTCATCCTTGTTGTGATATGCGGGAGGCACCTCCATAGTGGTGTCGTGAGCGAGAGTAATGCGGAAAACAGGTGGTGCATTCCCACTTTATAGGCCTCGAGATGGTTGTGACAGGGCAGTGCCAGAGTCGACGTTTAAACGACAAGTCTGACAATAGCTGTTAATAGCCATGGGGGGAATGTAGAGGGTCCCATGTCAGGAACTAGAACAAACGATGATCCATGGGCAACGGCAGATCAATTGAGTTTCAGAAAGTTATTGCAACTTGCCTTTGAACTACGATTGTTCAGGATATCCTATCGCCGGGCCAAACGTCCGCACACGGGTGTCCGTGGACACAACATGGACACGGTTTGTATTTGGCCGCTTAGCGATTGGGCTTCAGACCGTCTGGTGCATCGTCGAAATGCGGCCGACGTCGTTGCTATCATTGTCAATTTAAGAAATGACTTGGCCGTTGTTGATCAAAGCGGCTGGCCTCGCGTTTCCACGAGCTCGTCTCTGGCGCCGTGTGCACAGCATAGATCTGCACACTCTCCATGATCCTGATAGACATTTGAACATCTTGATGGATAAGGATATGTGGAAGCGGCACGGGGTAGTGGGGGCGTCTTGCCAAAGGATCTCTGGACGTGGGAGATGACAACACTCTGGTACCTCTTAGACTTCATTATCTCTGTGAGTGCATAGAATGCATAGTGGTTGGAGATTTACACAGACTTGTATGCTTTGACCAGGCCATGACTGCTTTGGCTGGCTGACGGAAGTGTCCGCGGATGTCCCCGTGGACGCGTCTGCGGACGCTTGGCCCGACAGACGGGATGTCCTCCGATTGTTACTTGCAATTGCTCACTTCTTCACACATACGATACTGAGTTAAAATGTGCACTTGCAACCGTTAGTCTGAAGTTCAATGTGTTGACATGCGCGCCATCGTACCCGTGTCCCAGCTCGCTGGCCTGAGCGCTAAACCATCGTTCCTAACACCATGTATACACGCGGAACTATCTCGTCACTACAACACCAATTGCTGTGAAACGCTGCTGCGGCCATGTCGCACAGCCACAATCCAGTGTGGTGCGGGACGCCTTATCGAGGGGTCGCATAGTGGCTTCTATGAGTTTTCAAATTCATGCGAGTCTGAAAGTCCGAAGAAGCATCGTGGCTCCATGTAATTTCGTGTCTGTATTATGATAAGTAGGCAAAGGCAAAAGTGAATCCACGGAAGAGATTATGAACATGCGCGTAAGGTATACATGGTGAAATGTAATTTGCAGTAGTTAACCTGGATAACCGCTTTTGAGTTGTGTCAAATCACACAATACAAGGACACTTACCTCCTCCACATCCGCCACCCTCACATCCGCCACCACCACATCCACCACCACCACCACCACCATCACCTCCGCCACCACATCCACCACCACATCCAGCCCCTGCCGCGTGAATCAGCTGAACAGTTTCTACGACCGAGAGAGGAGAAAAAATACCAGACGAACATCCTCCTCCTCCAGCAGAACAAGCACCGCCGCCCTAGGAAAAACTAAATAAGCCGAAGACTAAAAGGCTCCACAGGAGTATAGGAAAAACGCACCACAGCGCATCCGCCAATCCCATACCCATTCGCGCTATACACCACAGCCCCTGCATAGGCGGCGCACCCAGCGTAACCATAATAGAGGGGCACGGGCACCAAGAATGCCACGTCATGTGCGTCCCGCCGCCGTCGCTCCTCAGGCGTCAATTCCGGTGCCTTCCCCTTAGCCCGCTCACGTGCTTCCCGCTCCTGTCGCTTCTTAAACTTGGCGCGCCGGCGTTGCTGGAGATTCTCGCTGGAATGCTTCCGGTGCCAGACGAAGACGGCATTGTGGTCGCTGGGGTGCGTCGCGGCGAGGAGGTCCTCGCGGGCTGGGGGTACTAGGTACGACTTCTGCGCGCCATAATTATGTACGAGCCGAGAGATACGCTGGCCGATAGTAGTTCCAGGGAGGGGGCAGCCGCAGTGAGTGTAGGGCATGTTGAAGCGATCCTAAATGGGAAGTCGTTAGTAACCTCACGTGATGTTCCACGACAAGCTCACCTTCCAGGCACGACACGTCAGATCGAAGGCAGATGACAATGTTTGCTCCTCAACCTTGTCGTCGCTATCAGGTAATTGGTTGATTAGTAGTCAGTACAAAACAAATAGAAAAGACTGACTGGTCAATATAGCGGCCAATGTAATTCACGCAGTCAGTGTGGTATGTTAGCCAGAGCAGCTGGTGGGTGTGCCATGCAAGGTCGATATCGAGTGTAGGTACATAGAATGATACAGGCGATGCAGACATAAGGTCCAGGAACCTATTATCAACCTTTAGTTGCGAGTTGTACTGTGTACCTGTCTGGAAGACTCACGCGTGATACCGTGCAATGGAATGCTGGAGTGCAACCTCGTCCTCTTTGTCGTCAAAGAACTGAGGCTGAGTCCACTGCAAATCGTGCATCTTCTTCACAAAAGATCCTTGACGTATGACCTATTGACGTTATTAAGTCAAGTGGTCATTTTACGAAGTCTTAAACATACAGCTCCAGCAAGTTCGACAGAAAAGATATAGCCACTCTGGTATGCAGACATTATTCTGGTGATCCTAAATATGTGATGGGCTCAGTATCAGCTAATATGTTTGGGGAAGAATTGTGCTTACAGATTACCGCCACCAGACCTCATCTTACCGGCCATAGACGCCCGAATTACATTTAGGTCGTACTTACTGCGTTGCAGAATCGCGACAATCCATTCCTCTGTACCACCAGAAGGCATCGCGAGGACTGCGGCCTTGAGCACCGTATCCCTCACAAGCTTTCCCCTAGCGACATCCGCGGAATTTTGAGGAGTCCGGATAGTTCCACTGTCACAAACAAGGTCAAAAGGCAACATCAACAGAGCCCTCAAATTCAGGACGCACGCAAGACACGGCGGAGATACATCATCTTCAACAGCCGTCCGCGCTAAATCTTCTGCAAGCTTCCGGGCGCCTAAAACTTGCCGCGTGATCTTAGGCACGTCCTTACACCCAGGCTCGGGGCACTGGAGTTCAAATTTCTCTTGGAAGAAGCCGGTACCTTCAGCGTTCATGTAGGCTGCACAACTATCAGGATGCGGCTGGAGTCGATAAAAGGCTCTGCGTACCGGCAGGGAGAGCGCGCCTGCACTTCGGACAAAAAACTTGGCGTGTGTTGTAGAGCTCGGCATCTCGAATAGGATCGAAGGGTCTTCCGGTATTGGTGGTCCAGAAGTCAAGCCTGGCCTTTGTGGGCTCCGATGTCAATATTTCTTCCAATTCAGACGACTGTCCGATTCCGTTAACATATTGTGAGGTGAAAACATCGCTGAGCACGTACGAAAGAGTCTGCGAATATTGTTGTGAGGTATTTCAGGCCTCGCAACTGGGAAATTCGGGTGCAATCTTCGTGGTACCAACTTGCATGGAAATGAGTATTGATTATTAATGTAGAATATAGACGCACCCAGGATTCAACATGTACGCGTGCCATACCTAGGAGATGTGAGATCTACGGAACAGAAATGAAGACTTGACACGACACGAACCATAAGAACATCGACAGGTGGTAAAACATCTGTTGCACGTCGACCCGAATCCTCCTTTTTCAGTGACTGGCACCAAACTGAGAAGCTATGAATATTTATAAGCTACACACACCTCAATATGCAACTCAACCACTTACCGTTCCACAGCCAAGGCGACGAACCAAGCCCACCGTCTCTCCGGATCTTGAGGGAGGAAAGGAATCTCCTCGTTTCTCTCAGCGTTGATGCCCTCGACCCTTGTCTTGAGCGTCGCGAAGGCGTACAGAAGCCCGAGGTGGTTCTTGACTTGGTTACTGGTGATTAACGGTGCCTTAGTTCGACCTGCGCCAATAGCGAATGTCTGCGGGAAATCATAGCTCGGAGGCGGCCCGTTCTCTACAGGATAATCTGGAGCTTGCTCCTCCGCTGCGTTCAAGTTGTCCCTGTCACTCGTAGACGGCCCGTTCTCCATACGATAAGCTGGAGCCTCGTCCTCTGCAGCCTTCACATCACCCTTGTCGCTTGTAGACGGTCCCTTCTCCACAGGATACTCTGGAGCGTCGTCCAAAATTGTGGCTGTCAAGTCATCCTTGTTGTGATATGCGGGAGGCACCTCCATAGTAGTGCCGTGAGCGAGTGATGCGGAAAACAGGTGGTGCCTTCCCACTTTATAGGCCTCGACAAGGTGGTGACAAGGCAGTGCCAGAGTCGACGTTTAAACAACAGGTCTGATAATGGCTGTTAATAGCCATGCGGGGAACGTAGAGGGTCGGTCGTAACCCCATGTCAGGAACTAGAACAAACGATGATCCGTGTGAAACGGCAGATCAGTTAAGTTTCAGAAAGTTATTGCAACTTGCCTTTAAACAACGATTGTTACTTGCAATTGCTCACTCCTTCATACGTACGATACCGAGTTGGAATGTGCGCCCTTTCCCACTCATTGGCGCCTATATGAAGTGCTTGTTCCATGTGAACGAAAGTATCATCACGAATCGTCCCAACACCAATTGCTATGGAACGCCGCCATGTCGCTCAAGCCCTGGTCCCTTATTCTTAAACAACATCAACCAGAAGCAACACCATTGCCTTCTTCCAATTCGAAGTGGCACCTTTGGTCTCACCCCACTCATTGTCCGGAAACTTGGCCTCGTCTTGTTGGTATCACAGCAGAAATTACAGTAATAGCACGCAGCGATCTACTTTGCCACGGGGTCGGCGGCCGCTGCATAATGCGCGAACACAGCTTCGCTGTGCAATCAATAATAAGTCGCGGTATCCGTGCAACGTCATTGATGCGTAGCCAGGTCAGGACGAATATTCGAATGACCCTCTTATGCATGGATCTGACCGCGACTGAGTGTAGTATACATCAAAGTATGACCAATAGCTCAGTTGAAATCTCGATCGAATGCCAGAACACAGCGAACTGTTGTGACGTGCCACAGGGGCTCGCATCGCTGCTTCTCGGCGCAAAGTGAGAGTCCCGCCTGCTGCATGAGTGGGTAGCATCCTGTAGCATCACAGGACCCGCCGGAAGATGACCTCACTTGCTCCTGTACCTTGATCTTATAGTCCACCTTAGAATTCTTTTTTTTTTTTTTTTTTTTTTTGGTGGAGCGTTTAGGTGACTTCCGGCCGACGACAAAGTCGTCTCCTTCCGTCCGCTGAGCATAGATCTGGGAAACGAGAACCAGGTCGTAGAGTTGCTCCGAGAAGTACCCCGAGGAAATGCTTTACGCACACAGTGTGGGACTCAAGCATTGAATTTACAGCGGCGCTAGCCTTCCCCGCGCCGTATTCCAAAGCTCATACCCACTAAAACCCCGGTACACCCTATCCAGTCCTCAGGCAGGGCGTGTTCCGCGTGGAGGGTCCCTTTCCACGTTTCCTTCACGAGATTTCGTGGTATAGCTTTCTTGCCTAGTTTCGTATTTGTCAGCTGTTGATCGAGCTTCAGCCTGTCGTTGATTGCTTTCAGCCAGCGATTTTCCACTTCTGTGATACTTAGTTTCTGGTTTTCGTTTCTTATGACCCTCTCGCATCGAAGCTTCCATATTAAGTGGGCGGATTCAGTTGTGAGTAACTTTAGAAAACGTGGGGTCCCATCATCGGGTTCGTTTTTCTTACCTTGGTCGGGTGCCATGGCGTTCACCAGGATACTCGGTGTAGACGGTTGGCGCCACTTCCCATTTCGTGTCTTCTTAGTCCACAGGGTCTGTGCCAGACGCCAGATTTCCTTTTGTCCAGGACTACTGCATTCTGAGAGGATGTGCTCCATGGTTTCTAGTTGGCCATCTTCCGCACACCTCGCTCTGGCTTTGAGCTCTGGGGGCATTGTATCGCGGTTCCAGTGTGAGCCCACTTTGTAGGCATCGTGTAGGAGCATCCATAGGAAGTAGCGCGCTTGCCTTGATAGATCCGGGTTGCGAATTGCCCGCCAGATCAGCGGGTCTGAGATACGTTTCCCAGTGGATTCGAGTGTTTCTGTCTTGACTCGTCGCAGGGTGTCTTCCGTCCTGGGTCTCGCGGGTGGCTGATTACCGTTTCTCCCTTTTTTAATTAATTTATAGGCTAGGGCTTGTGACATCGTGGATAGTCTTGCACCGGAGATGAGAAAGGTGTGTGACGCTTCCACTAGGGGGGAGGGGCAGACCAGGAGGAGCGCCTCGCGGGCAAGGATGTCTGCTTTCCTCGCGTCGTCCTTCCCTACCGGCTCCTTTTGCAGGACGAAGCGGATTGGGGCTTTATGTTCCCTGAGGATTCCTATGGTATTTTTCAGGAGGTATGCGTCCTCTATTCCCACAAAGTCGCAGTTCTCCAGGTCACTGAGTTTTTTGGTTAGGACGTTGACAGTTGTGTCGGATGCCAGCACTAGTGCCAAGGGTGAGTGTTTGTCCGCCTTCGCCACAGCATGTGCTATAGCCAAGATCACTCCAGATGCATCGGGCGAGCCTTGACGGCTGTCGTACCTTATTTTGAGGTTTCTGGCTTCATCATTCTTAAAGAAGACGCCAGCCCCGAAGATCGTTCCATCGCCAATGGCGGGGAGTTTTTTAGCTTTGCCGAAGAAGATTCTCTGTTCATCTCGGCGCACGGGGAAGTGAGTGAGGCTTGCTCTGCCTTCCAGAGGGTCCCCTTCTGTGAATATCCGGAAGATCTCTGCGATATTTCCTTTCACGATCGCTTGTCTATTGAAGTAGCGGTCAGTTCCCTGGTTTTCGTCATCGCCATTTGGAACCCTTGCTAGGGAGTCGAAGGGGGGAGATCTTGGGTCCCATTTGGTCGGGAGGGTGTCTAACAGTTCCTGGGCTTTTTTGACGCAACGGTTTGGGTGGGGGCAATCTGTGCCTCTCTCGATTTCCATGCAGGAGTAGCATTCGCATTGTGAGCTGTCGACATGTGAGGGGTCAGTAATGCTTATGGCCAGGTCTACGGCCTCCCCCACCAGCCTGAGATTGTGGCGTTCTGTTAAGCACTTGGCGGGCGCACTGCCGTTGAGGCGCCGTAGGCGGGGAGACGCAGCAAAGTGATACCATATCGGCATGTTGCGGGTTATGCTAGTTTCAAAGGCTATCCCTTCTGGGCGTGCTTTGAACCTGGAAGCGGTTTTGCATAGTGTCACGAGGTCCGGGCAAGATTTCCCTCTTGCCGAGGTTCTAGTTG
>JABCKT010000180.1:0-36251 GCA_018858115.1 Tephrocybe rancida
AAAGATAAGGCAGATCCCGAAAGATGCCTAGATAAGGCTATATATTGGTATATCATTTCATTTACAGATTCCTGATGATATAGCCTTGTCAAAATCTCCTTGAAAACCTGATGATGATGATCCCAGACCGTAACAAATCGGATCAGGCCCAGATGACTTCAAGTTTGAGCTAGAGCAAGCGACAGGCCTAGCGCGCATGTACATACTACGAAACTAGAGCCAAATTAGAGCCATTTGTAGACATGGACGTGAGCAAGACGGGCTGAGGTGCCAAGCCTTTTCGCTCGTCGGGCCCTGAAAACAACAAGCGGCGCTATGATGCTCTATGATATCGTTCGGAAATCGGACCTGTGCCTTCACCTCGACTCGGATGTCGCCAATCGATACACCCCAGGAGCCTCTCGAGACGGCGTCCACTCCACCCGAAGAGTCATCGCTGAGTATCCCAGAAGCCCGCGATGGGTTCTTCAGTTATACTGAAGAGAAAAATCTTCAACATGTACGTTGATCGAACACGACTCCAATCGTGCCTAATTTCAAGAGTGCCTTCACAATATCGACGTCTGGATCACTTTATAGATAGAGGAGAAGTACTGGGCACATAGACGTAACTCCGATGCTCACTCAGATGGCTCGTTCTCGGGACATTATAAGCCCACAGTGCTACAACCGCCTCTCTCTGAGGAGCAAGTTAACCTCACCGTTTCTGCCCTCGAGGAAGAGGAAAAAACTCAGGCATCGGAACTACAAGCATCTGGTATACTGAACTCTGATCATTCGTTTTGAGTGCTTACGATCCCTGCAGAGATCCTCATGAACAGTGAATACGCTGGCCTATTCCAGTCCTTCCAAAAATGTCTCGATATACGCGACAAGTACATGGCGAAGTCACTACAGAGGCTCGGAGACAACCCTAAAGACTATGATGGTCATCAGCCATCAATCGATAAAGACCTGCACCGAACATCAGCGCCTCCAGATGAGCCATGGAAAATTTATCCACCACCACCTCCTCCCCATTGGCACTGGACCGACCGAGATAAAGTCCAGAGCGTAGACGGTACTATGACTTCTACCGAGTTCAGATTTGAAGATTGCGAAATTCCTGGCTCGCACCCGTGGACCTTCCGAATAGACGACCAGGGTGTTTTTCAGGTTTACGACGACAAAAAGACCGAACCCGAAGCCGGGGAGAAGAAGCCTGCGGTTGATGTGCCCAGCATTCGAGAGTATTTTGTAGACTTAGACTATGTTTTGGGGGTCATTGCCGACGGGCCAACTAAGAGCTTTGCCTTCAGGCGGCTCAAGTATCTCGCAAGCAAGTTCGAGATGTACTCGCTTCTAAACGAATTTCAAGAATTAGCTGATATGAAGGTGGCCGCATACATCCTTCCTCTGTAGATGATGACCTAATTCCTTTGCTTTCATAGCGTGTTCCCCATAGGTATAGTTCAGAACATCTAACTGCGAGCTACTTCTTAATATATCTTCAGAGATTTCTATAACGTTAGGAAAGTGGATACCCACGTCCACCATTCTAGCAGCATGAACCAAAAGCATTTGCTTCGATTTATCAAGTCGAAAATGAAACGTAGTCCTAATGTATGTGATTGCACGTTGTAATCCACCTCCCAAATGCTTACCTTTGATTCAGGACGTTGTGATATTCCGTGATGGCGCCTACCTCACCCTCGAGCAGGTGTTCCAGTCCCTCAAACTCACTGCATACGATCTTTCGATCGACACATTAGATATGCACGCGCACTATGACTCGTTCCACCGGTTTGACAAATTTAATCTTAAATACAATCCCATTGGCGAGTCGCGGCTGCGCGAAATATTCCTCAAAA
Source organism: Tephrocybe rancida (assembly GCA_018858115.1). NCBI lineage: Eukaryota > Fungi > Basidiomycota > Agaricomycetes > Agaricales > Lyophyllaceae > Tephrocybe > Tephrocybe rancida. The sequence goes on from JABCKT010000180.1 coordinate 1,851, forward strand.
CAGACAACCTTATCGAAGGACGCTATCTCGCTGAATTAACTCGCCGTAGGTCCGAATCCTCAAAGGTTGAGGCTCGGTTGGCTGATTTCTCGATTTTTCAGAGGTTATGACCGATCTTGAGCAAAGCAAGTACCAGGTACGATTTACCTCGCCATCTTGAATGATCTACCACTAATGGTGGCACCTGTACCAAGAACTGCGAGTGGCGCATCAGCATATATGGTCGCTCTCTTGATGAATGGGACAAGTTGGCGCGATGGGTTATTAACAACAAGCTCTATTCGCACAATGTCCGCTGGCTCATCCAGATTCCCCGCCTTTATGACGTATACAAGGCCAACGGTTCCGTCGATACCTTTGAAGACATCGTCGTTAGTGAGTCAGAATTATTCGCTTGTGATGATTGATATTGACATGTATCACAAGATGTCTTCCACTCGCTGTTTGAGGTTACTAAAGACCCCAGCTCCCACCCAGAGCTGCACGTGTTCCTACAACGGGTCATTGGCTTCGATACTGTGGACGACGAGTCGAAGGTCGAGCGAAGGATCTATAAGAAGTTCCCTTATCCTCGCCTGTGGAATACAAGGCAGTCACCGCCTTACTCGTATTGGTAAATTGGGCTATCCACCATCTTTTTACGGCTTATCTAACGAGCGTCCTCATTACAGGATCTACTACATGTTCGCAAACATGTCGAGTCTCAATCACTGGCGGCAACGGCGCGGGTTCAGTGCGTGTAAATATCATTGCATTTCCGCAAGGAACTTACTTTGTATCCCAGATACCTTCGTCTTCCGCCCGCACGGTGGCGAAGCTGGTGATACCGACCACTTGACCAGTGCCTTCCTCTGTTCGCACTCGATCTCTCACGGCATTCTTCTCAGAAAAGTTCCAGCATTACAATATCTTTTCTACCTGAAACAGATCGGCATTGCGATGAGCCCTCTGAGCAACAACGCACTGTTCTTGGCATACGAACGGAACCCTCTCCCGGACTTCTTCAAGACTGGCCTGAATGTCAGTCTAAGTACGGACGATCCATTACAATTTCATTTCACGAAGGTCAGTGCGCAATATGATTCACCATGATACAATCTTTGACGTCGGTGGTTACAGGAACCACTGCTGGAAGAGTACAGCGTTGCAGCCCATGTAAGTGCAGACGACCAACTGGGCTTGCCTGCGGTTGTTGATGGTCCCTGATATTTATTCAGATCTATAAAATGCCACAGAGTTCCTTGGCAGAGCTTGCTCGTAACTCCGTCATCCAGAGTGGTTTCGAAATGGAGATAAAACGCCACTGGCTCGGGTATCAGTGGTATTTGCCAGGATCTGCGGGCAACGACATTCACAAGGTTAGCCTGTGCAACTGTACCGTCGCTCCACGCTCTCAACCCAGACGTTCTTGCTTTAGACAAACGTGCCAGACATCCGCCTAGCCTTCCGCCACCAGACACTCCTCGCCGAGCTGGACATGATTGGTAGGAGAAACCCGAGTGTGGCTCATAGCGTGTGGGCGACACCAGAGGTGTGCGACACGGTGCTACCGACAGTTGATGCGGTCGCGGCTCTGGCAATGGTGAAGAACCCATAAATGGCTACTATTGGTGGATAGTTTGATTACTACAGTAGTGAATCTGTTGTAGAACTAGCTGACGTATCACGAGTATATATTCAGTGTTGTAGAACAGTGTAGGTGGTCGCAAGTGGTCGTAGGTAAGTGTCAGAAAAGGAAAACTGACGTAGGTGAAAATGAAGCCAGTGCTTCTATGACAGGCTGAGAGGAGAAAGGCCGATGTGGGTGGGATATATGATATTGGGCCGTGGCTGACTTTTGGCCCACTGCTTCTCTAATTCAGCCCTCTCGACCCACATTCGATGTACTGTCTGTGGCTTCTTTGGATGGTGGTACTTTCTCTCTGCACTGACGTGTATAGTGTTCCGAAGCATCCTTGAGAGCGCCGTCTCATCAAGCGCCATACCCTTCTTGTACTGGACGCGACGGAAGAAAGCTGGCCACGTGTTCACCTTATAGATCGCCTTCACCTCCTCAACCATGCGTGCTGGGATATCGGGCTCCGGGAACCCGTAGTTATCGTGGAGGCGATCCGGATTCGCCGCGTAATTCCTGACAAATATGTCAAGAAAGGCTATTTGGAACATCATGAGGCGCAGCCCAGTCTTGTAGGCCATAAAGGTGGTATGGAGGCGGTATGGGCTCGGGCCGTCTTCCATTACTTCGAGCGTCGGGTGTTTCTCAAGTAGCCACTTTGCGTTGCGCACTGTGGCCTCTTCGAGGACGGGGCCGTTCATTGAGGCCCAGCTGAGGCGCCCTCGCTGCGAGGCCGGAAGAGCGAGGACGAGAGTTATTAGAACAATCAACTCTCCGAGGTCGGGAACTTCTGCTTTCCATCGGTATTTTGGTCGTTGGATGAAACTGTGGAGGTGGGCGATGGAGTGTTCGAGGATAGCTGGGGTTGTACGAGTGAGGCATAGGAGAAGATGATAGAGGTGGCCGTAGGCGGTGACAGCTTTTTCGGAAGCGTGAAGGAGTGTCGCGGCTGAAGCGGGGTTGATGGGCGATGTCGTCTGTGTCGAGGGGGTCTCGAGTACATCGTCACACGCCTGCATCAAAAGGACAACAATATTGTTCATCAGCTTATACACGACCTCCACCGTTTCGTGAGGGTGTTTAGGTGGTCGTGGGGGCCGAGGCCGACTTGGCCGCCTGACTTCCTGAACTGCCTTGTGAAGGACTCCAAGATGCTCCCATATTTGATCTTCAACGCGCTCAAAATGGTTCCGATTGAATGCAAGAGGAAGGAAGAACTCGAAGTCCCGTTTCTGTACGCTGGTTCGTACGTTGTAGGTGTCGAAGGCTTCCCAGCTCAACCAATCGAAGTCAGAGGATAGCCGTCCATCGTCGCGGTTGATAGCAACTCCAATCCCAAGCATTGATGACCGCAAAGGGTTGCGGAGGAAGAAACATCGAAGCTCGCGCTCCATGAGAATATATCTGGAGGTGATGAGGCGACGGAATCGAGGATACGCTGTCGATAACGCGACGAGCGACTCCGACAATAGATGACTTGACAATTCCAGGAGCACGTCGTCATCGAGGACTTCAAGTGAACAGGGAAGGGTGGTGGGGAAAAACGTTGGTGTTGAAGCGAGCAAGTCATCCTCTTCGGATGCGTCCCTCGGCTCGGAGACATGGTGGACTGGGAGTTTTGGAGAGTTGTATGAACATCGTCGGCATTGCCACTGCGAGATCAATTTGTGCGTGGTAAGCCATTTGGGGTTCACCACTTCGACTCGGCGCATCGGAACGTGAACGTTCTTGACCCTGTAGATTGACTTTTCTCGAATAGACTTGCTACCACTCCCACGAACTTCGGTCTCCGGTGAGGTGCTCGAATTCCACATGTCCTCAAGCTGGTCATGGGGGATGGTCGTGAGGTCGGCAAATTCATAGTGAACGACATGATAATCCCCGATATCAACGACTCTTCCGTCAATTTGTTCGACCTACATCGGAAGTCGGGTCAGAAAGACGTAATTAATAAACGGAACCAGGCACGAGACCTTGGTATTGGAGAAGAAAGTGAGGAATTGCAGGAATAAACCACGTAACGTCAAGGCAGGGGTGTACCTGCAAGAACGACTGTGAACAAGCTGTGGACTCAGAGGAACTGACTGCACGCACCCTCCGGTATAGCCTCTTTCCAACTCGTCCTGCTCCTTCAGCAAATCACAGCATATCCAGTTCCCATGAAGATTCGGATGTGTAATTCCAGCCACACTTGAATAGATCATTGGTGGTGAAGAAGGCTGGGAGATCACTGGTCAATTGTAGCTCAAAGGAAAGGCATCGGAGAACATAATACCCAATGGTTGGGCAGTTCTACGTCGAAGTGTAGCGCGAGGTCCTTCCAAGGACCACTTGGAGGTGTAAGCACTAGGCAAAGCTTCTGGACGTTGGCATCGTCGATCTTAACGTATACTCCGGGGTAAGGCGACTCAAGAAGTTCGGCAAGGTCATGGTTGAGGCGGGAAAGGAGAGCCCTGGGGAGCGGCATATTTACTCAACGACTGCTGGCCTTGTGGGTGGCGATGAAGAGCGAGCGTTTGTGTGCTTTTGAACCCTTCCATCAAGTGGCTTTTTCATGGCGGGGAAAGCGGTGTCAACACAGGACTCCATCAGGAATTGCTGACATAACATACCCGACCAGGGTGGTTAGCGTGTGGCCCGAGCCATCTGTCTTCGTCTCTCCGCATCATTCAACTGCATCAGCTCTCACCTACGAAAGAAATGGATGAGGTTCAAGGCTACAGGGAGAAAAGAAATGGAAATCCCTCAACCTCTCAAATGTCTTCTGCTAATTTTCCGGCCGGCCAGTGGCGGCAAACAGTATTTACACATACTTGAACAGACCCGTATGATGTTAGTAAGAACGAAGAGTAATGATGTGTTTGAGGAAGGCGCCAAAAAAGAAGCACCGAACAGATGGGGAGTTGACACGTCCTCACAACAACCTGAACAAGCATAATGCATTGAATGGGTTGGCAAGGAGCAGGGTGTTTCAAATCATTCGAGTCGTACCTGCGGCACACGCATTGACGCCTAAAGATGGCAGATGATCGCCGTGAGTTTATTTTGCCCTCAAGGAGAGGTACAAATGTCGCCTTAATCGAAGGGCCCTTGAGCGATGGGGTTGATTAGCACGACAGACGCGTTTGGGCATTCCAAAATGGGATGAGACCATATTTGTTCCTATTATGATCAGAGCCTTTCCGAAAAAAAAGTTGGCACGAACTCAAGCTTCAAGAAATCAGTCACGATCAGGACCCCCAATGCCCTCCACGACTAAAGCCTCGAAAGGCTCCAGCAAAAAAGTCTCCCCATCGAAACGTGCCAAGCCTACAACACCAAAAGCAACAACCGCACCTAAACCCGCCGAACCTGAAGAAGATGAAGATGAGGATGAGGTAGAGGTTGACGACGAGGATGACGAGGACGAGGACAGCGATGATGAGGGCGTTGATGAGGAAGGTATGGCGCGTCTGATGAGTGCTCTTGGAGACGACGGGTTGGACGATTTCGATCGGGCGCAGCTAAGTCTTGCTGTGGGTGAGGATGATGAGGACTGGTCTACCGATGGTGATGGTGGCGAAGAGGGTGAAGATGGCGCGTCTGACGCGGGCGAAGATGCGTCAGAGGTGGAAAATGACGCAGAGGGTGCTGACGAGGATGCTGAAGATGACGATGAGGGTCCCGAAGGCGAGGATGAAGAGGAGGATGCTGAGGATGTCCTACTTGAGGATGTCGAGGCTCTGGACGATGACGCCGTGCCTCGCCAAAAAATTGAGATCAACAATAGCGTACGTTTCCCGCTACTCGTCTGCACTACACTTATACATTCTCTCTGATAGATTGCACTCAACCGAATCCGGGAAACTATCAAACTTGATTCCTCATTCCCCTGGACAGAGACCTTAGTCATGTCATACCCTCACACAATAGATGTCGATGTAAACGACGACCTGAATCGTGAACTTGCCTTGTACGCACAATCCCCTGCATCCTTTCCAATCTTACTGCCTCACCTCATGCACCATTTAGCTACAAACAAGCCCTCCACAGCGCCGAAGTCGCCCGGTCCCTGGCCGCAAAACACAAATTCCCCTTTACCCGCCCCGCTGACTACTTCGCCGAGATGGTCAAGACCGACTCGCACATGGAGCGGATACGACAGCGCCTGCTCGACGAGACGGCCGGAATCAAGAAGAGCGAGGATAAGCGCAAGGAACGGGAAGGGAAGAAGTTTGGCAAGCAGGTCCAGGTCGAGAAGCTCAAGGAGCGGGAAAAGTCGAAGAAGGATATGGAGGAGCGGCTCAAGGGCCTCAAGCGGAGTACGTTTCACACCCTTTCTTTATGTTCCACCATTACCTCACGCTGACGGCGCTTTTTTGCGTTTGTAGAAAGAAAGGATGTCCTCGACAATTCCCAGGCTGGCGACGACGACTTCGACGTTGCGGTCGAAGACGCTATATCAGACCGGCCCGCGAAGCGTGGCAGGGGTGCAGGACCCGGGGGCAGAGGGGGCAGCAGGGGTGTCACCCGCCAGTCCCGGGATGCGAAGTACGGATTTGGAGGTGCCAACAGACGGTCAAAACAAAATACTCGGGAGTCGACGGACGACTTTGGCTCGAGAGGACGTGGTGGCAGAGGCGGCGCAAGAGGTGGGCGAGGCAGTGGAAGGGGTGGAGGCGGAAGTCGTGGTGGAAGTGCAGGAGGGCGCGGTGGTGGCAGCAAGCGCCCAGGAAAGGATAGGCGTATTGCGGCTCGCAGCAAGTCATAGTCGAGCCTTTCGTTTCTGTTGCTTTCAGAGTACTTCCGAACTCGCAGTGATTTATTTGTTTTCGCTGAATGAGATTGAGACAGTGCCGTTACAATTACAAGAAAATGCATTACAACATGAGTGCGACATACGCAAAAAAACAGACACGCAAGACAGGCGTGAAACTCGGAACCAACAACTCAGTTAACCTCCTTCATGAACTTCATCCTCGCGAGACCAAAGCGGCGATTCGTGGTATCGAAGACGCTGTAAAAACGTTGCAAAAAGGCGAAGCCGTCTAGAGAACAGCTAATAGTGATCCTGCATACTGGCCAGAAACCACTCACTAATGAAATCGAGACCTGCACCGCTCGGGCTACCCATGTCTGCGACAATAAGATATATCTTGTCCTTGTCACCTTCAATGGTTTCATTGAGCCCTCGTGGCCATATTTGCGCGTCGGGGGTGAGTTCGTATGTCTCCTGGAGGATGTTTAGGATATATGACCGATTTCACAGGGAGACGCACTGAGCCAATCGTGAAGAATAAGCTCTCCATGTTCAAGAATTGTGACTCGGTGATAGTCAGGAGCCCTGTGGCGCTGGATGGGGTTCAATGTGCGAAACGCCACAAGATCACAAAGGCCACCTACTCGTCAACCTCCGCACCTGTAGCACGTCGATAGACCTTGAATGAATCCGATGCAATGAGGAGGAACGTCGTGCTGATGTCGACGATCCCTGCAGACGACCTCAGCAACTGGATATCGTTTCCGTACGTCAGGTCTTCATCTATTCCCCAGTATTGATCAGCGGGGTTTATCGTGGTGATTGGGACGTAGTTGATCGACCCGGTGAACCTAAGGTCGAGAGAAGGGCGTGAGATTAGATATCGTAGAGTAATGTAAAGACGCAATTTGGATACTTTGCAGTGTCGGTCGCTCCGAAGGTTATCTCCCCATTCGCAATAGCCCCACCACCGGGGAAGTAAGACATTCCGATGGAGATGGTCGGTATGACGCCGGAGTTGAAAAGGGTTTCCGTTACGGGTGATATAGCCTCGAGGCCTGAAAGGAAAGAGTAAGTGATGGGGCTCCGAGGACACACTGACCCTTCGTATCAGAGTATGTACCCGAAGCCAGGTTCACGGGCCCGATCCTATGTAACATATGGTCAAAGGAGGATACTGGAGAAAGAGCGAGCGATATTAATCTTACCCAAGAATTCCATCGACACCACTGAATCCTCGTACGCTGGAGGCGATACCGATGCTCTGCTTCTTGGCAACAAGATTTCCACCGAGAGTCACTTGATCCGTATCTAGTATTGCACACTTGGTGGCGAGCTATGGCAGAAATGATCATGAAAGAGCGCATACATTCAGAGCCAGTGAACGCCCCAGAACCGTAGGAAATATCCTGTAAGATCGTTGTGAATAACGAAGAGGATCGAGTTAAGATAGCCCCTTACAATCGTCCTTTGGTTGTCGATGCTAGTACTTGTAGGTGCATAATCCTTGTCAGCGCCGATCCATCTAAGATCTCCTGTTAAGGACAGGCTCGGAAAAATCAACAAATCATGTCCTGACGTGTTTGAGCTGCCTGCGTTGATTTGTATTAGGAAGAGGCAACATGAAGGAGAAGAACCACTCACCAGTATCAATGAGAAGAGAAAACATGGTCGGCGGTTGCCCCACACCTACAGGGACCGAGTAGGCCACACCTAGTACGCCGATGATAGTCAGACCAAACGCGCATTTGTCCAAACCGACGAACCTGCGTCGGTGATATCAATCGACTCTCGAGTGCTACCAGTGATGCTATCTCGCTTCGTCGCGTTCTTGTTATGAAACGCAGAAGGGCCATGGGGCTGCAGCCCTGCAAGCAATTTCTTTGCACGCACCTGGTCGCGCGCAAGGATCTGCTTCGCGTCGTGGCAGAGACGGGTCTCGAATGGAACGGAGTTGATGATGAATCGGGACATTCGGGTGTGGATGGGGGGAAGAGGTGAAGTGCAAACGCGTGAGCCATCTAGATATATACGTGCCTGAGAGTGCCATGATATCATCACCATCCTATCGAATGCGCGAACCCTGTGGATCCATTGACCTATAATACACGCGAGTACACTGCTGGACTGGACTAGGTTGTCTACTATCGCCTGCGCCTCAGGTACGCTGAATTTCCATTCTCGTCAACTGACAGCTTCAGGACATTTTTACTAAGGCAAGACCGTGACAAAGATCGACAATCGCTTCAAAGTCTCCTCCTGTAACACTCCTGTAACCCCATCTTTTACGTAGCATTGATCCCCAGGGGTAATCATGTGCACATATTGCAGTACAATGACGCGACATGCCTCGGGTCGATTGGGGCTCCCGTCCTTAAGAACCGGAATTTGGCGTCAAAAGACAACACAAACTTGACTCATCCACACCAAAACGACACCCACAGACATACAGCAATGACCATTCTCTTGACTGGTGGTACGGGTAAGACTGCCCTACCCGCCGCCCGTCGCCTCCACGATGCTGGCTATTCAGTCTTACTCGCCAACCGTTCTGGAAAGGTCCCTTCGCCTTACAAGGGCGTCGCGTTTGACTGGTTTGATTCCACAACATTCGAGAACCCTTTCAGCCTCGACAATAACATCGATCGCGTCTATCTGGTCTGCCCTAATACCCTGGATCGGCCTGAAACCGCGAATATTCTGGATGTAGTCAAACCATTCATCGAACTGGCGATCTCCAAGGGGGTCAAGCGCTTTGTGCTCCTCAGTTCAACGCTTCAGAAGAAAGGGGCAACTCATATGGGCAAAATTCATGAGTACCTTGAGGATCGTGGGATAGATTGGGCAGTTTTACGTCCGACTTGGTTCATGGGTAAGTACTAGTGCTCGATAAGCCTGGCAACTTCCTGGCTACCACTAATGCAATAAATCTAGAAAATCTGTCGTCACTTTACTACAAGTCCATCCGCGAGGATAACAACATACCAACGGTGATGGCCGACGGCCGCGTCCCATACATTGCAGTCGATGATATTGGCGAACTTGTATACCTGGCTCTTTCTGATGAGAAAAGCCACAACACAGACCACCTCGTTGTTGGTCCAGACGCGTACACTCATGACGAGGTGAGCCGCGGTGTTGGTTCCAACAATGGAGCGAGTGTTGATGCCTTGCCCACAGGTTGCCGCTATCTTCAGCGAAATTCTAAATCGCAAAATCGACCACGTTCGCCTGACGGAGGAACAAGGCGTTGAGTTTTGGAAAGGGCTTGGCACACCAGAGCCAGCCGCCAGGTTCATGGTCTCGGTTGAACAGCTCACTGCGAATGGCAGTGAATATGCCGTGTTCAGGGAATTATCGGATGGCACAGTTGTTGGTAAGACGCGTCTGGCAGACTACATCACATCGAATCGCGAGCTTTGGGCGAATTAGACTTCGAATTACAAGATAAAATTTGGGTCACGCGGTGTATCATGATATCGATGCGTCCTGATGAATGTGGACCAGTAAAGAGCCCGAATAAGAGAATTCGGGCTCCCTGGCAGGATGGAAGGTGATAAATATTGTTGATGCCATCTGATTCACGTAATCAAAGGCTGACGATTTCGGTGGTAAACTCTCAGGCCCTGAGGCCTGAACTCTCTCTTGTAACTTGTTGCTCACTTGGCCACTCCGTGCGCGCGAACGGTCCATACATCCACGTATATCACTCTCATGAGGCTCTTACTTGCAGTCGGGACATGCGATCAATCTATCTGAACAATACTGAAAGCTCTACTGTCTGCCCTCGAGCGGACTCTTGATTGTGCAAACATGCTCCACCACCGGCAGTCAAGTCGGAGACATTCGATATTCACGTCTTCCAGCAGCCGTCGAAGTACGATGTTAAGAGATGAAGCTGTGGACTCGTTGGTCGCAAACGGGTTCCCCTACTCGAGGTGAAGAATGTTGGCACCGGCTGAAGCTGCTCCTTTAACGGCAGCCTTCCAGAAAACTATTTGCCCACACGTCGTGTGTTAACGCTCTCGCGTTCTCCTCCGGGGATGGGCGCTTTCTAGCGAGTGGTGGAGATGGTACGCAGACCAGAAATCTTGAAGTCACTGCTAACTTATGCCTCGATTACTAGACTACTATACTTATCTTTGGGACTTCCACCAGGAGGATGTAAAAATTCCGATACACACCTTACATGGCCCAAAGGTAGACTGTTCGCAATGCTGTGCGTTTTTTGGCTGATTTGCATTTCTACCTTTAGGGCAACATCTTCACATTGGCCTTCTCTGCGGCCAATCACTACATGTACTCGTTCGTGTCATATTCTCTTGTTCGAAATGTTTCAATCTAACTATATGTGAAGCGGAGGAACAGATGAGACTATCCTAAAATATGATGTTTCGACATTAGGGCAAGTAGAATCTAAGGGCACACAAGGCCCTCATCGAATGCTTGGATCACACGACGTATGCCTAACTTCACCGTTGCAACTCGAAATGAGCATCTCATAATTTGAAGGAGACCATACGAGCAATAAGTTGCCATCCATTTCAAGAAGAGATGTTTTTCAGTGCTGGGTAAGTGTCTTGGTCCAAGCAACATAGGCGTACAATCCTAATGCTACAATTTAGCAACGATGGTCGTATTATACTGCACGACGGACGCGACAATGACTCGGTCCGCGCCCAAAATACTATCCAGCTGACTGCGGAAGCGACGGGTGTTCAGTGCCACCCCACTATGGAGCACATTTTCGCCACAAGTGACAGTCGGGGAGACGTATGTTTGCGCGATACTCGCATGGCATTTGGACCGCTTTCGACTCGGTCACGCGACGGTGTTGTCCAAAGAGTAAGCTACCACTTTTACGACGACTTCTTTTTGGCTCACAGTGGCCTCAGTACGTTACGAAGCTCACTCGTAAGACCTTTGCTACTTTAGCTAGGGCTGAAGCAAGTAGTATAACATTCAATTCCGACGGTGAGTAGGGATGTATTATTTGTTTTTAGACATGCTTACAAGAGATTATGTTGCAGGGAGCAAATTGGCTGTGACCATGCTTGTATGATTTATCTCCACCCTGAGCCCAAACGTCTATTCACTCCAAGCCAGAATTTCTATCCTACGATTTACGGTCTATCTGATCCTCATCCACTTGCTGTTTGCACTGGAAAGAACCACCCTGATGGAACACCAGTTCTATTGCCAGAACGGCCTTATTCTAACTCGTGTACAATCAAAGTGCGTGCTGCCATGATACTTTACTGTGTACATGCTTGTTGATAATCAACCAGAACGGGGCATTCGGAAATTTTGGAATGAACGGTGCCGAGTTCTATGGCGCCGGCTCTGAGGATTTCCGAGGGTATGTTTGGAAGGTCCCGTCCACCGAACGGCTTGCAGACCAGAGGCTTGAGGTTTCTGCTGACGACTGGGCCTCTCAGGACTGGTCAAATACGACAGGTAGGCTTCCGGCCTACGTTGTCATTGTGTAGTGCACTTACAAGTTAGCACAGCCTTTACCAATGGCCGTGAAGAACCTTGTTATATCCCTGTCGACCTGTCTACACCTCACTGCTACCTACACGGTCCGTTCTTCGAATCAGTTGACTGGCTGAGTGATTTTGACATCTACTTTAGGCCATTCCTCTATCGTCAACTCCACCCTTTTTCATCCTCACCTTCTGCATATTGTCACCTGCGGGATTGAGCAAGATATTGTCCTTCACAGCGCATCATCCACGTCTCCTTGCGCGCCGGACCTCCAGCGGACATCGACAGATGTACGAACACTAGATGAAGAAGATCATGTGGATCGGGCAGTGTACTATCGGATGCTTGCGGGCATCGAGTCCCACGACGTGGAGTCTGAGGTTGCTGCTATCAGGATGTTCGACCAGTATGTGCTTCAGATTTCAAACAACGCAGTTCATCCTCTTACATGTCTACTTTTCGCAGTATATTACGGGAAGAAGGAAATACTGATGTGTTCGATATACGGGGGAGGATGGGGGAAGATTCATCAGATGATGAACCAGAACACATGAGCAGCGACGATGACGGAAATTGGTGGTAGTGTTTCTTCTCCGGCAAAGTTTTGAACAAGGATTGCATTATCTGGGAACAAGCCCCAATGTATCGTAAATTAACAAGTCAAGTACCTAAACCCACCAAATGGTGTCCTGAGTGCCTGCACTAGTACCATATACTCCTCGTCCGATGAATGGGAACCAACTCAGCTGTCTCCATGGCCTCTATTGTCTCCTCTCCACTCTCTATTTTCTTCGCCAGATCCCACAAGTAGAAATCTATCAGCACACTGCTGACAACATCCTCCCCGTCTTCCCCTGCTTCCGCGAAGAGATATAGGATCTCTTGCCTTACTCGCTCGACTGCGATGATACTCGCAGCCCGCAAACTTATCTCCTCAGGTGCTTCCGAGGGCAAGGGCGATCCTGCGTGGAGGGTATCCAGGAGAGATTGAGGATAATCTAGGATGCGTAAATGGTACAGTATCTGTGGAACCCTATAATCTGCAAACATCGTAAGTTGCTGGATTTTTGGGCCACGGACTCCTGGGAAGATAGGATGCGTGGCCGTTGGTATCGCCGGGAAAAAGGCCGCCCAGGTCTCAGCGACAAGGATCTGGGCTCTCTTCCACAGGCACACTAGAGCCATCATTAATCATTAGCCAAGAGTCTTGGCGATGGCGTGGCAGACATACCCTTCTTGCCATTTAACACAAACTCGTCGCGGTAGGTTGGAAACGTGTCGACTACCATTTGAACCAACTGAAGCGCCGTGCCTTCCCCGTTGTGTCGTCGGTGAAACTCTTCCAAGAATCCTTGAAACGAACCACCGAAGTCCTGAGAAGTAACTCAGAACTCATTCAAAAGGAAAGGTAGCATGGGTTCCTACTTTGCAAAGAATCGTTCCGACTTCTCTCATTATGGCTATCCGCTCTTTTAAGAGAGGTATTGATTCCGTGGATTGTGGTGCAGGGCGAAAGATGTGCTCGATCAAGGAGTCAGGGCATAGGAGTTCCGAGGAGTAGAAGTTGGGATCCGTTATTGGAATATTGTCGTCCGCAAGGGCTATACTGGGTTATAAGACGGGATAAGGTTCAGAAGGCAGGTGTATAGAACTTACCCCTGTTGAGTGAGGCAACTAGGCTCCAATAACCAGTCCACAACTTCTTTCCACTAGAGTCCCATCTGTCCCGCCATTCGACGCCGTACCGATCAGGTTGACCCTCCTTTTCAGACCAGAAACTGAAGTTTAGACATGATATTAGGAATATCCAATTCAAGACAGATCTATTCGTGGGGTCCGATGCAATGTAGGGGTCTGATGGTAGAAGATGCAGGGGGTGTGTGCGCCACGTACGAGGCGTGTAGGATTCTTTTAAAAGCTTTTCGCGGATCTGAGAGTTAAGGCACTTCAAGATCTCGCATCTGACGAGCCAACCAGCAGTACGTACCAGTTTTGCAGCCATCTTCACCCCCACATCGTTGATGAGCACGATATTTGTGGCCTTCGAAGGGGAAGAAGCATCCGCATAAGGACCACAATCGTGAAGTGTAGAACGGATGACACGCTCTTACTTTATAAGCAAATTCTGAGCTTTCGATTACTGGGTTGATGCCTTCGTTTTCTCGCGTCGAGAAATTAGGCTTTTCACTCAAAGTGGACGCGCAGATCGGCTTTCTAGACACGGTGAAGGCAGCCGTCAGGCGTTTGTAGAGCCCGGAATATGTAGATAAGACACGTGAGCGGAGGTTCATGGTGTCGTGTCGTCTAGATGTGAGGTGAAGTACTAGTAGTAGTAGTTTGGCATTGAGTATACGTGAGTCACACGATGAGTGCTGGTTGGCAAGATCTCGAAAACTTTTCTTCTGTCCATCTTTACCGGGGATAGATTAGATGTGCGATGGTGTTCAGAGATAAGATGAAGATAGGCTAGCCGCCACCAGCAGCCACCAGCGCATTGTGCCTGAGAACTCTTGCAACCAGGGCCGTTCCAGCATGCTAGCAGTTGTGACTATATATTCTCTATCCTTTCGTCGTTCAGGCCACCTGCGAAGATTCTCCTATATCTTAGACACCTGATATTATCAAGTCTCACCCTTCTGACTCGTTTTTTCCCAGATATACAAGCTCCAAACAACGAGTCTCGTGCTCTTATCACCCTCTCGTGAAATGACAAGCGAAAAAATACTCAAATTCCTCGCAGACGCGATCACACAAAAGCCTCCCCCCCTGTACTGGGACCTTCCCCGCGACTGGTGGAGAGTCCGTACTTTTCTGTAAACAAACAGATGGCGCCATATATCGAGCTACCGAAACTAATTTCTGCTGGATGCTGGAGATGTGAATAAGGTGGTCAGGGCCGAGATGTTTAAGCTCAACGTTTATGGTGTTGCTGTTCCCCTGGGCGTGTATGACCGACAATGAATGGGCAAAGGCTCCTTTTTCAAATCGCATAAAGATACGCCTCGAGGCGATGGCGTGTTCGGTTCCCCCGTCGTCGTGTTTCCTACGCCACACGAGGGTGGTTCCCTTGTACTCCGGTATCTCGGCCAGAAGTGGACAATTCGACTCCGGTACCCTCACACGTGAGCAATCCGAGCCCTCCGTCGCATATGTCGCCTTCTACAGCGACGCCGACCACGAGGTTTTCAAGGTCGAGTCCGGACACAGGGTGACCTTCACCTACAACATATTCTTCGACAAGATGCCCCGATGACCAAGGCTCCTATTCACCCGGCGCCAGATGATCACATCCCTCGAGACGCGCTCTCCACTGCCCTGAGCGACTCATCGTTCCTCCCTCATGGTGGCTATCTCGGATTTGGGCTGAGCTTCAAGTATCCTGTCTGATCCAATGTGCCAGCCCCTATCGCTTCCGTGATGGATAAGCTCCGCAAGGGCTCAGACGCCGTCATATTCCGCATCTGTAAATTGCTAGGCTTCAAACCATCCTTAAACGTGGTGTCTGACACAAATGACGACTCTATTCTAGTACCAATAAGCAACCTCTTCATTGGTGGGTACGACATTCAAGATAAGATGACTGTTGCCCTGTGTCGGGATTGCGACAGAAGTATTACCCATGAAATTGGGGATGGCCCGGACTCGCATTATGATAACTTCGAGGAGAAAGTGATTAGGTTGGCGTGGGTCACACCTCTCACAGAGTGTTCTAACTTCCGCTCGGGTTACCTCGGTTATGAAAATGAGGCCACGGCTGCTTGTATCCATACAGACTTTCGTATCGCCGCCCAGGCGGGGTCCCTCGGCGCGCGTAGAACCGTCTGAAGTCATGGACACGACCTGTAATTGTACGAGTACCACATAGTTTCAAACAATTGGTGAAACCATAGCTACAGTGTGGCCTTGTGCTTCCATTGCATCTTGCTTACCGTCTTATTTGTTATCATCATGTACGATTGTGCGATAAAGAAGGCCTCCAATGGCCGAGTCACGCCACAAATGTTTTATCTGTGATCAGAATAATGCCCGGGTCATCCGCACATCCTCTTATCAGGCTTCTCCGACTCGGGCTCGATGCGCCCGTAACATACATCTGACCACGCAGATGATCATGTTTGCTTCGCAATGAGCTAATGCGGCCATAACGCCAGAAATGATCTCATTGAAGCCATGAGCTCAGAACGCCACTATCGGTTGCCAGGGTAGGTCTGTTTCTACTTATCGAAATCGGAGACCAAGACAGCGTGGCGCGGTGGTATTAGCTATGCCAAAGTAGGGTGTAGTATATTTGAAGCTATCGACTCAAAAGCGCCCATCGATCCTCTCCCTCAGATATACGGCAGGCCAACCTTTCGAGAAAGTCGTGATCGGCGGCCCCGCTGACCTGCACCATGACCTCTGTCTCTCGTAACTCTCCACAAGCGACGGTAGAACCATGGAGGCAAAAAATCTTCAGAACCAGTGACCGCGCCGAAAATAAATGCACCCCATCCGATTCGGGTGGCACGACGGTCCATCAGTCGTCGAAGAATCAGAGAGCGAAAATCATAACGACAACCCGCATTCTATCATTTGACGGTAACTGGCCGGTACCATGGGGTCAACAAGCGTCAACTGGGCATAGGCAAAATCGCCAAGTGCACGTATGACATTGACAGGCCGGTGAATCAAGCGCAATGATTTAGGGGCGCCTTCTCCGGCGGTCGCAATCTCCGCATTGGCATTGACAGATCTGTGCATGGTCCCGCGTGCTCGAGTAGGCGACAAGGTTCTGTGCGGACGCCTGATACGAGAAGCCGTCTCGAGAATGTGGACATCAGCATGCCATTCTTGCTTGAGGATACAAGCCCGGGCACCGGGCGGACGAACATCACAGACGGAAAAATTACGAGAGGGGGACAAGAGACGCTTAAAAGAGTCAGGCCTTATCGTGCAGAGCTCCAGAGGCCCACGACAGCTCCCCGACGCTACGAAACAAATGCCCTATCGGAGCGCGATTCGATCTGCCTTGGAGCGAGAAGAGGATCTGTAAACTTCCAGCCACCCTTCGAGGGCACAATAAGTGACGCACGCAATTTAGACATTGACTACCGCTTCCTTCCGAGGAACCACGTCGATGACTGAAGGAGAAACAAATCGAAGCCACCACGCTGGTGTTGCGAAGTTTCCCCACAACCCCTCTTTAGAGCGACGGCGATAAGACCGTTGGTTTTTGATCGAACTCGAACAAAGAGTCGGTCAAATGACCCAGTGCCGATTTCCGTACCCAGGCCAGAAGCGGGAAGCGGGGGAGGCGGAGTTTTGGAGGAGGTAGATGATCCAAACCCCGCCACAAAGGACCACATGGCCTTTCATCGTCGGGCCATTTTAATTTGACGTGAAGCACCTCGTTTCTGATACCACAGTCGGCACGAATGGTTAGTACCATGGCATCACCAAGCCACCAAGCCCCGTAGCGATCAGAAAGGAAGCAAAATCGAGGGTGCAAAGTCACCCGGAAAGTGGCGAACTCGAAGGCGGCATGTTCTGTTTCTTCCAAATTGCTGCTGCGCCGCCTGAGAAACATGAAAGCCGAATATTCGCGCATGTGATGCTCTTCCGCAAGTCCGGAAAGTTATATTTGGCGAAGACCTTGGTTCTTGATCGAACTATTACGATATCCCAGCGACGATCTCCGTAAAAAGGCAAGAAGGGGGAGGGAACGTAGTCGAAGAGGCACCCATGCGAAAGGTTGTACAACGATAGAAGAATGAATCCAAACCCCGCCACAGGCACCCATATGGTTTCGTCGGATATCTCCAATGACACGCTATGCCAATACAAGGTAGGTAGCAAAGCCGCACGGGCGCCTTATCGAGACGAGAGAATGGAGAGATCGTGGCATCTTTGCAATCTACTGTTCAGTGCAAGTTTCGGGTGTGCGGAGAGAAAGAAAGAAAGAAGGGTGCAAAGCTTGAATGTATGGAAGTGCTCCCCAGAGAGAACGTGGCGAGGGAGGCCGGACATGATGTGACGCGCCCCCAGCAATTTTCCGTTCGTTTCGAAAAGCGACTTGTTCCATCGCGTGGTTCGAGCGCCTCGGCGGGCCCACAAACGATAGAAACACATGACAGAACACAAACTCACGTTCCTAGTGCGCCATAGAACTACACGAGAATGTCTAAGTGTCTGATAAGCTGCAGAACGTCGACGTCGAAACAATTTTCGACAGAAGTCTCGAAGCCGGAGATACGCGCACGAACACGGCCTGATTCCTGAATTCCGACGAGAGGCCCATCACTGGTATTTGTGGGACTGTATAACTGTATGTATGGAAGATAAGGAACATCAATGTCAGCGAAGGTTTTCGAAGGTTTCCGAAAGATGTGAGCAAAAATAACATACGATCGCGAGTGCCCCTGATTCCATTAGTATGCATCTGTAGGAAGGCCCCGAGTCGGAGTCGGGGGCGCCCGCAGGCAGAACTCCGAATTAAATGACCATCGACCGGCCCAGACACCTCAACTCGTGCTTGGATGGATACAGAATGTTCAATGGATGACACTTCGACAGATTCGAATCCTCGGCGAAACCGATGTTATCGTCCGCGTCGGAGACTCCAAAAATGGAGAAGGCGAGTCGCGACAGACGGCGCAACATGAGGCTCACATTCGAAGTCGCCATCGCCATCGCCACGAAAAAAAAAAAATGCAGACGTTGGACAAGATTGACGGGGAAGAGCGACATTTCGCCGACGCCCGGGCCGAGCCTGCCGGCAGCCAGTGCGTCATGTCATCTAACCGAATTTGGTTCCGCGAGTCCCGCCCCGCCCCTCCTCGAACCCCACACTCCCACGCAAGATTGTATTGTGCATTATATTAGGGGGCGGCCCTGCCGATCGCGTGCATCCTAATATGCACATATGAGGAGGGCTAAGCGCCCGAGGATTCGCCTGCTTCCCTTCAATCTGTGGGCTAGACTCTGTTGGGAATGGTGCGGAACTCGAACCTGGAAGACGCGATTTGGACTCGGACGCAATCATCCTTCCCTGCGTAGACGCGCTGCTCACATACTGCATGCACTCAGGAAGACGTTGGGATATCTGACGGCGTGCCTTCGGCGCACGGCAGTGATCAGTCCGGGACGCGTTTGATACATCTACCAGATCGCTGGGGTGGGACAAGGACAAGATTTTGGGGGTGTGAAAACATGGGGGTCTGGGGCGCAGACAATAATGCAATCGTGCCGTGCTCAGGCTCCCAGTCAACGACGCGCCCCATACTAAGAACATAGCATCCGAGCGCGATAACTTTAGGACGCAAGATGAACAACTTGAATACAAGTCCCGAGGGGACGGTGAGGAAGTGTGAACTAGCTACATCCAGGGCGCACACGCCCCGCCGCAAAGCCCCCGAGCGATAAGTAACTGGTTTTAGACGCGGGCGCGAGAAGTGAGTGCTAGGTTAGAGCAAGAAGAGAAGACGCAACAACGAACGTGCACCGAACCCAGACGGGTGGGAACTGCGCCCGACGTACGCACACCCGTAACTTGAAGAAGAAAAAAAAAAAAGTAAGTAGATAACTACACAACCAGCCACCGGAACAAGATAAACCACTTAAAATCAGGAGACCGTCACCCAACCTCCGTTTCACCCGCCCTCACGCCCCTTGCCCCCTGCCCATCTCCCACACTGGCGCCGGATCTACGATCCCCCTCACTCCAAGCCCCAACCTGACGCGATAATTAGCACCCCAATCCCCCGGTATTACGCCGCCTCCCCCACCCTACACACAGAATCACCCTATCTCAGCCCTATCTCGTATCTACCACAATCTCGTCTTATCTCGATCCCGCTTCCGTTTCCGAAGCCCAGGGCAGCCCTAATCTCTGACACTGTCCGATCCCACGCATGTGCAGGTGCAGGGGCCCGGCGCCACACCAAGTCCGCGCGTGCCAGGTGCCAGTGGGACCAGTGAGTGTCGGGCGACCGAGTTCATTTCCGAGTCGGGCGCGGAGGGGGTGCCGGCGCGGGTGCAGTAGGTGCTACATAGATATAAGTAGTGTAGTGTAGTGATGACCGGGGGACTGGTATCAGACTATCAGTGCGTACTTGCTATGTGTTAGCGGATGGACGGCGCTACAGCTTCCGTGGGTCCCTTGGTGTGTGAAACGAAACGAAACGAAACGATATGATGCCAGTGCATTGCATGGGGCGAAACGAGCACAGCGCAGCAGGATAACGGCATGGCGTGGCATGGCACGGACTGCACCCACGCACATGCACACGAAAACACTCAATGATGATGCGATATCATATCACCCGGATCTCAGAATGCGCACGAGCACATCTGAAGGCGTATCGTATACAATGGCGACGCCGTCTAGAATTAATAGTAGTGAGTGTGTTAAGTTAGGTGTGTACGATCGCGAGTGAGGTGGGATGGTAGGTAGGTATCTGATACCGGGTATCAAAGCCCAAGCAGTGTATGATCGTGAAAGACAGGGAGGAGAGGAAGGAAGGAAGGGAGGGGGGATGCATGCCAGATGTCCGTGAGTGTCTATATATGATGGGGCCCGTCGTATGGTATGCGTATGTGCAGGAGATGTATGTGGAAGAGTGTAAGATGTATGTGCAGTGATGTGTGAACGAACAGGAGCGGTGGGCGGTCTATGTGTCTGTCTAGGGAAGTCTAAAGTCGCAGCGAATAAATCAAGCATCGAGTCGAATACCGAGCGGGGTATCGTCCAACGTCGAGGGTCGTAAGAGCTCAGAAAGGAAGGAAGCGAGCAGCGAGGGCCCTCAGAACCCCCCGACCCCCCTAGCAGCCTTCTCAAACGCACTAAACCCCGGCAACTCCACCTTCCTATGCCCGCCCTCCTTCTCATCCTTGTCCCTCCCCTCCTCCACCTCGCCCCCCCCCTCCTCCGCCTTCAGCGGCGCCAGCGTAATCGGCGGGGACCCCATCAGCGGCGAGTGCGGCGCGGTGCTGTGGTGGTGGTACGGGTGGTACCCGTGCGCGTGGTGGTGCGCGTGCGCGTGCGAGGGCAAGTGCGAGTGCGACCGCGAGTGCACGTGCGCGTGGAGGTGCGAGTGCGTCGGGCTCGGGGAGGTGGAGGTGGAGGACGCGGCGGGCCCCACGATCGGCGTCATCCCGAACGCCGCGCGCACCGAGTGCGCGAGGTGGTGGTGCCCCTGTCCTTGTTGGTGCGCACCCCCACCGCCAGCATAATGTTCCGCCGGCCGCGAGCCCGGCCACAGCGGGGGCGACGGCGCGCGCGAGCTGCTCGCGCTCCGCAGCACGCCCGGGGAGCTCGCCCCGCTCCCATTCCCCACGCCGATATTGAACAGCGCACCGGCGCGTTTGGCGTGCGGCTCGAGGGAGGTGGGCCCGAGGCTGAGGTGGGGGACGGGGCTGCCCGCGCGGGAGGGGGCGGCGCTGTGGATGTTGAGCGTGCGGAGGGGCCCGAGGAAGGGGGACGTGGAGGGCGTCGCGCGGGGGGCGGGGAAGGTCGGGGAGAGCGCTGGCGCGAGGATCGCGGAGGCCGAGTGGGAGTGCGGTCGCTGGTGGGGGTGGTGGGGGTACGGAGGGGCCGAGGAGGGCGGGTGCAGGGAGCGCATGTGGAGCGGGGGGGAGTCGGAGTCGGAGGATTGGGGGGAGGGGGAGTCGTGTGGGGTGGTGATGTGGGCGTGCTGCGAGGGGTGCGGGTGGTAGGGGTTGCTCCAGGCGGGGACGTTGTGCGTCGGCAATAGATGGCCGGACGACCTGCTCGTGGGCAGCGCCGACGCGGGCGCCATGCCAAATGCAGGCCCGCTGAGCCTCCGCCTCGGTTTCTCCTCCTGTGCTATCCCCGCGCCCCCCCGCTCATGCGACATCCCAAAATAGCCCGGTTCCGCACCCAGCGGCTCCCGCATCGAGAGGACAGGACTCGTGGTAGCGCTCTTGCTTATCCGCCCCGCCCACCCGGTCTGCCATTCGGCCCTGCGGAGGGCCTCGGCGTGGCGGGCTTCGTACTCGGCGCGGCGGAGGGCTTCTTGGCGCTCGAGGGCGTAGAGCTCGTCCATCGCTACGGAGGAGAGGGCTGTGAATGCCGTTTGGTGTTGTTGTTGTGTTGGTTGGGCGGAGTATGGTGGGGGACCGGGGTAGGGGTGGCGTGCGTAGGTGTGTGGAGCGGGGAGGGCGGAGAGGGCGCTGGAGGAGTGGGCACGCCGGGAGAGTGGGGGTTCGGGGGACATCAGGAGTGTGGGGCGGGCGTAGGATTCTCCCTGGAGGGGGTTAGTGGGAGATATAGGAAGGGAAGGGGAGGAAGAACGTACCTCGTCATCGCTGTTGGCGCGGGAACGGGCCTTTTTCTTTGCGCGGAGGGTGGGGTCGTCCCGGGGGGCGTAGAGGTGGTCGTCGTCGTCATCGTCATCGTCGTATGCCCCTATCGCAATGGGGCCTTCATCGTGGTGGGTGGGCTGCGAGCGGGGTTTTGTTGGGGGTTTCCTTGGGGGCTTTTTATTTGCAGAGGAAGTGCTGGGGGCGGCAGAGGGGGGAACGTCGGAATGACTAGCGTGAATACGAGAATGTCTTGTGAGCTCGTCGGAGCGGGAGAAGCGTTTCTCGCAGGCGGTGAAGGTGCAGACGAAGGGCTTTTCGCCAGTGTGTGTGCGTATGTGCCGGGTCTGGTGGGAGTGAGCCAATGGTAATAATGAGCAACTACGACAATACCTGGTGTTCGAGGCGACTAAAGGCACGACCACAGAGGGGATAAGGACATTTGTATGGGCGAGCGATGACTTTGTCGCGGGGCTGGGAGTCGTCGAGCATTAGGACGTCGAGCTGGAGGACACGTGTGTGTGTGAGCACCACAGACGGCATTTGAACAAAGGGGGGGAAGACTAACCCACTTCTAGCTTGTTATAAAGGGAAGACAAAGACCGGGAATGGCCCGAGGGAGAGGCTAGCCTTTGAAGGGTTCCCCACACAACCCAAGCACAGATAACGAACGTTTACTTTGAAATTTTTTATTTAATCTCCAAAAAATTACATACGCAGCACTCATGTACCCCCGATCGAATCGAATTTGATCGTGATTACCTTGTGATTACCCCGCATCGAGCTTATCTCACTTCCCCCCACCCATCTTTCATCTCCATATGTTACCCACAATCACAGAAACCATCGATACACCCCCCCACCTTTTTGATCCGTATTTGTACACTGACACCTGCCCGCCCACGCCATCCCTTCCCATTCCCATTCCCATCCCCATCCCCTCCCGCCGGCTAACCACCTCCCCACCCCGGAGATTCTCCAGCCTCCATCATCATTCCACCCGTCCGTCCTTCGTTCCCCATCCGTACACTTCCCGCGACCGTCGACGTGGCACTTCATTTATCGCTGGCAGATGCATCCAGTGACACAATGCAGGGGCAGCCTCCTGCGCCGCTGGGGCACCCCAGAGCACCCCGGAAATGGGCGCCTCCGTGCGTCCGCTACACTCGGCGTCTATCCCACATGCCAATGTGTTTCATAGTAACTCATGCGAAGGATGACGCAACCCCATGCGCACCCCAATACTGTCACACCCAAACGCCTGCCTTCTGCGGCGCACCCACCCCCTTTTCCCTATGCACACACTCCGCGATCCCCCTTTTTCCCCTCGCATGATCATGATCATGGCCATGGCCATGGTCATGAAGCACCCCCGGCGATCTGCACCCACGACGGCATCTCATCTCACCTCACTGCAATAGAAGGCACCCCTTTCTCCTCCCCCTCTTCCGTCCTTCGAATTCCCACCTACAGCCAGCTACACACAACTCTCAATTTAAACATAGCTGTGGCCGTACCCGTAAAACATACCGCCCCACGCGGTGACCCTCCCAGTCTGCGAAAATAGCGCCCTCCCACGTACGCAGCAGTGTATTTTTCATAGAACGGGAAGCACAAGCACATCCCCAACTATCCCAGGCGCCACGCATACAGTACACGCGCGCCGGCGTATGCTCGGCGCCCGGGGCCTCGTGTAGTGTATGTATATCCCATCCCATCCTGCGGTACTTAATACTAATATACGGCAAAGCGACCCTGAAGTCTGTTTCTTGTTTCGCATTTCACATTCGCATTTCCTCGCGTAGTGGCCACGCTGTCTGTAATTTGCAAGGCGGGCGGTATGTACTTAATACACAGGAATACAAGCCGTTACGGTAATGGAGCCGACGGTATGTAACTGGATATACATCATATGTATGTTACTGAGAAACAGTATGTACTCCAGCAGGCGAATCCTCGGGCTCCAGGTGCCTCTGCAACTTAGAATGCAGGTGCGGTCGCGCGCGGCCAAATCTAGCATACAGTAGTATCAATGCCCCTCGGGGCGCGACACGTCGCTTATTGTCAATGTAGAGAAGGGAGATCGGAGAAATATCGCAGTCCGATGGCAAGGCGACTTCCAAGGGACGTCGATCGTCGATCGAATGCATATGATATACGTACGCTGTACCTGCTACGTATACGTCGTGTTCTCCTGGGCGACGGCACTGGGGTGTTACGACATGTCGGTCGTGTATGATATATGATCGTCGGCAAGGCTGGCTATATTATTGTAGTATGAAGTCACGGTTGTGATGCATATGAGCCAAGGAGTCTATTTGTGGAACATGGCCTTCTTGAACTCATCTCTGAATTCGTCCCCCAAAATCATAGTGCTCCCTAGCGAGCGCACGCTGTCCCCTGGATCACTGGCATTTCCACACCTGTACCTGGACGGCTGGAACCTGCAGGACTGCAACTGGTCGCGGTTGCAATGGGTGATCATGGAATATCACAAGCTGTTTACATAGACCCCCGAGACGCCAAATAGCCTCTCGTACGGCGCTTACAACCGGGACGTGTACATGTCGTCTAAAAGCGGCCGGGGAGCATTTAGACGCCCCGGCGTGACTCGAGAGCTCCCGAGGCTAGCTTCTGAAGACCTTAAGTGAACGGCATATAAATCCAACTCCAGCTTCAGTTGTGTTATCTCTCTCGTTCTTGAACATGGCACAGACGGCTCAGATATTCGCTATAACTGCCACCATCCTCCCAGGAGCTCTCATCGGCGCTTTCTCGCACCATTCGCTCAGAAAAAGCGCCAAACCTCGCGTGAAAGTCTGTAAAATCCCATATTTCCTGGCCCCGTATAACCCTCGAGCCAATAAAACTCCCGCAGATTCCTCGCGACCGGAAGACCTGGCGAGCTCCAGGGGGAACTTCCGCTGCCGAAGAGGAGGTCTGGGCGGACCTGCTCCCTGTTCTTTGGGAGGCGGGGTACGAGCCGTGGCCCTACATCGAACATAGTCTCCTCCCCACCCCGAACGGGTTCTCGGTCGTGAGCACATACCGGGAGCACAGGGTATGATCTATGTATGGTGTAGCTGCTACGGATCCATCGACTTCTCGCATTGGTGTGTTACGACATGTCGAGTATGATCGTCGATGACAAGGCTGGCTATGAATTCGAATTTGTGACGGTGTGATGCATGTTGTGGCCAAGTCTATTTTTGGAACTTGATCATGACCTGCTCAATTTCATCTCTGAATTTGCCCCCCAAAATGCTCCCTAGCGAGCGCACGGTGTCCCCTGGATCGCTGGCATTTCCGCACCTGTACCTGGCGCCTGCAGGACTGCAACCTGCTCGCGGTCGCGGTCGCGATGGCTGTATATCGTTGATCATGGGACATCGCGAGCTGTTTAAACTTTATGTATGCCTCCGAGACGCCAGATGGTCTCTGCGGCGTTTACGGCGGGGACGTGTACATGTCATGCAAGAGCGGCCGAGAAGCATTTAGGCGCCGCGAGGTGACTCAAGCGCTCCCGAGGCTGGCTTCTGAAGACTCGGAGTGAACAGTATATAACTCCAACTTCCATTTGCGTTGTCTCTCGTTCTTGCTCTCGAACATGGCACAGACCGCTCAGACATCCGCAATAGCTGCCGCCATCCTCTCAGGAGCTCTCATCGGCGCCTTCTCATACTACGCGTCCAAGAAAAGTGCCGCACGGCACGTGAAAGTCCGTACAATTTTATATCCCCTCGCCCTGTAGTATGCTGCCCTCGAGCTAAACTCCCGCACGGCGCAGATCCCCCGCGACCTGGAGACCTGGCGCGCTCCGGGGGGAACTTCCGCTGCCGAAGAGGCGGTCTGGGCGGACCTCCTCCCAGTCCTTCGAGAGGCAGGGTACGAGCCCTGGCCCTACATCGCGCTCAGCATCCTCAGGGCACCCACCGACCCCGCCCCGAACGGGTTCTCCCTCGTGAGCTCGCACCGGGAACACATGGACGGCATGGGCTCGTTACGGGACCTGCGCCAGTTCCAGTACTGGGTGCGTCACGCCCCTGCCGCCCGCGCCACCCCGCTCACTGTTCTTTTGGCCGGCAGACCCCGCTGTTAAGGGCCACGAGGACCGCCCAAGGACAGGACGTGATCATCCGAGTCATAGTCGTCGGAGACGAGGGGCGCGAGCACCTCGAGGTCCTCCGCAGGGTCGCGGCGGGCCCCCGCGCGCTGCTGTGTGAGAATCATGTCCTCCCGATGCTAAGGGAGTTGTGCTTTCGGCACGTGGTGTTTGGGGTGTTCCCGCGCGCGGCGGGGGACGTGCGCTATGCGTGGCAGGACTTTTATAGGAACTCGGTGGGGGATATCGTGGATTTTGTGTTGCAGATGCTCGAGGTGAGATTTGAGATGCTGGGCTTCTTGAGGGTTGGGTCTTTCTGAGCGTACGTACACCCTAGGCGCTCGCGTTCATCCACGCCTGCAACATAGCCCATCGCGTACGTGTAGGCAGCACCTACTCCCATATATCACACACACACCATGTTCTCATTCCCATTTCCCAATCCACAGGACGCATTCCCCGACAACTTCGTAGTCCAATGGCACCCCGACTCCCTCGCCCTCCAGCGCCTCTCCATCTCCCGCCCGCGCGTCTACATGATCGACTTCGAGCTCGCCGTGCACTTCCCCCCCGAGCGCCCCGCGCCCGAATGCCGCTGCACCGGGTACCCCATCGGCGGGCCGTCGTTCGTACCGGATGCCGATCAGTACTCCCGCCCCCGCGCCCTCGAGTGCGCTTCCGGGGAGCCGTATAGCCCTTTTAAGCTGGATGTGTGGCAGCTGGGGACGGGCCTGGCGTTTGAGGTGGGCGAGAGCTCAAGATCATACGACTGCTGCTGTTGCTGACAACCTTTGGACAGACGGGTATACACCCCATCGATGAGATTCTGGTCAGCTTGAAACATGACGATCCTGCCGCACGCCCGACGGCGAAAGAGGCCCTCGAGTCGCTTTTGGTGGTCGTAGACTCTATGACGCCGATCTCGCTCCACATCGCGCCTCGAAGCACACAAGAGTTTTAGGCTTGAAGCGGGGCGCTGCTTTGGGTTTGATGTGCGGCTCGCGGCTCACGCATATTCAGGAGTCCTCGAGCTTAGAAAAACGTGCTGTTTCTGGAGGCGCATGAATTGCAAGGACTTATTTATTGCTGTCCGTGTTACATAGATTGATCTTGGCCGCAGTGTCGTGTTGTTTTGGTACAACTTGTAGACTTACTCTTGGTGATAAAATGCTCATCTGTTTTTGAGTCCTCTAATGTTACGACGGTACAGTTGTTTTGCCGATGAACGCTCAGCATAGGAGGGGGGAGCTGCAACCAAGGGGGGATACTCGTATATATTTACGTAGACCACTAACGAAATGCTGAATCGCGCACGAATACAACACAGACACAATGCGAAATGAGCTTGATCAGTGATCACCACACCCCGCTTCACGCCTGGTGAAAATTCCACTCGAAGTCTCTCCCCCGGCGGCGCAGGAAAATCCCAGCGCCCTCAGGCTTTTCGTGCCCTTTCCTGAGCCCAAAATACCCGAGACGTACTGCACAGGAACGGCATGATTTGTGTAGCACATATATAGATGATCCCCGCTCTGCGCTTGAGGACGCTATAATGCCATTATAACGCATACGATCTAGGCTCTAGAGCTTAGGAGCATAACGATTAGTGCCCCCCTAACCCTTCTCATCTGAAAGACCACCTTTCTGACCAAGACGAGTCGACACCAGAAGCCTAAGGGGATATTTGTGAAGATATCATGAGGTTGCTCTCTTTGCAAGACGGGGATAAGAGCGCTCCTGATCGAACGCGAAGACCGGGGGGAGGGGAGAAGGCGCCAAGTGACCCCAGGCAATCCCCGTAGTACATACGCGCCACCCCAAAACCCCGTACTTCAGGAGCGGTACTACGCCATTGGCATTCAAATTCGTTCCACGCCACATTGCCCCACCTGCGGTGATACCCGAATCGTCCAGTCCACTAATAACTTTAATTCTTAGCAGTCGTTCTGATACGTCCAACCGTGCACTCCCAGAAGCGGGCTCTTCTCAGGCTCGAATTACTGGTATGTTAAGTATAGAGTGGCGTGAAATAGACATAGGGCGTGGAACAGGGGTGCTGGAGCTTGTACGCATATCTCCGGCTTCCTTTGCGGCTTCGAATCAATGAATTTTTTTTAGGATATCTTCCTACTCTCGTCTCCGGTGCGCTCTACATCTATATCGTGGTTTGAATTTCCGGCCGCGCCGTCGTCTGTGCTCTCCATCGAACCCAACTCGACCACTGAGGGTCTCTTGTATTTTCTTCATCGTTGCGGAGGTGCCGAACCCTGTCGATATCGCACGAGAGCCTCTCGGGGAAACGTTGTGAGATCATCGATGTGGTTCGATATACGTTATCGTAGAACCGCGAATTTGAATAAGGAGGCCTAAATCACAATGCGCGTGCTTTGCGTCAGGGCGATTCCGTGTTCTGAGTCCTGATTCCTCGAGGAGCGAAACGGGACGCGCAGATCATCTGCTCTCACTGGAGTTTGGACACAGAAACATGTGTCTTCGACGACGGCACCTGCCGACAACCTCTGGCAACCTGCGCTGGGAGAAAGAGCCCCGGGGAAACGTCGCGAGAACGGGAGTGTCGGCGTGGTACGATGACGTTATGTAGAGAGATGTTGAATCAGGGGGATAATTCTGTTCGCGCCGATGATCCATGGTCTAAAGGTTAACGCAAGCGCACCCGTGCGTCATTGATGCGTATTTAATTATGGCACCGGCGCATCCTCGAGGGCAAAACGGGGGCTGCAGATCATCTGCCCGCGCGTGGGCGGTACGTGTCCGTCTCGTGCTCGCGTATCGTAATTCCCCGTCCGCAATTTGTATTATGCTGCCCACGTTCTCGGCACACTCTGGCCGATCGAAATTCCTATTCCTGCGCAGTGCGGACTCAAATAACATCCCATGCGTTGCGGATATTAAGCCGCCGAAGTCCTTGACACGACCTGTACCGTGTAGTACGTGGCGGAGTTGCCTGGAGTTGCCTATGCGTAGTTCAGTGTGTTCGACGACTGATGAATGCCGTGGTCTGAAGATTAAGGTACTGAATCTGCCGACGTGGTTTGCCGATTCTTTCGAAGGACACGAGGAGCGGAGGCATGGCGGTAATTTATTTCGCCGGACGCACAGGCGTAGATTTGTGCGTGCCACATGAGCTGAACATTGACGCGAGAACATCATCAGCGCTGATTACTGGGAGTCAGGGATGTGTTGATGCTCAATAGCTCGCGATAAATATATATAGAAACTGGGCAACAAAAGACGGGTGGCGACGCTGCTGGAAGCAGTCTATTCAAGCGACGAGGACTTCTTGAATGGCGATCCCGGGGTCATCCTCATTCGATATTGTTGACTACAAGTAAGAGATAAGTAACTTTCCCAAAGTTGTACAGGCCGCTTACTGACGTTGCATGGAAGTCTAGAGCCTACTACGAGCCTGATTGAGGCTTGCTATGGCGCTGCTTCTGGACTCAGCATGATCAATTGACGGCTGTCGATTTGCAGTGCCCTTGGGCGTCCAACATCAGTTCTTTCCATTCAGTCGTTAGGCCTCTGAGCTACAGAATGACTGCTGATTCAGATTGTGGGATGGCCCCTCGTCAATTGGAGGGAATTTTCACAGACTTACTTTGTTCGCGAGCCTGACAGTCATGATTCAATGAATCTCATAATCGAAATATTCAAAGAACTCTGCAGTGCGGCCCATCCGCTTGCCACCTCTGAGTGAGTCTTAGCTTCCTTTATGTAATACAGTTCCCAGCTGTTCGCATGTTGGTTCCCTCCTATTGGAAGTGATGAGCCTCGTAGAGGACATATCGTTTGTGACAGAAGCTTGAAGAACAGGGTCGGACTTTGGTACTCAGTTTAGGCTCCGAAGGGCGGCATTCGCACGACAGCCTCCAAGAGATCAATACGGCGCCTCGGCAAATAAACATCCTTTTCTTTGGGATGTCCAGGTTTCAACATCAACTATTTGGCATTCCTCAAGCTCTTTCAACAGCATGGCTTTGCGTCCTGAACCTCTACACCACGAACAAAACCTCTGCTTCCATCGAAAAGAATTTAGGAAAAGATTACAACCGTCATCGTGATACTAGGCTTGGATTCAACACATATCTGGAATTTTACAGACTATAGGACTCCGCAACGCAGCCATTCATTTACCACTTTGATCATATACCAACCAAGGCGGAAAAACCTGTACTTGATGACATGGAACGGCTCAAGGCTGTCAACGGATACATGTTTGCTTTACTTGACCCGATCCTACCTCTAAAGCAAGAGTGTGTCTTGCAATGGTTGTAAATCTAAGTCTCCATTCATCCACCATGCTCTGGGTTCAATGACACGCGTCGATTGCAAGATTTTGTTGGTGGAATTTATGTACACGACGAAGAGAGTAATCACACGTTTAAGTTCGATATTTAATGGCAGTCTGTTGTCAAGTGTGGTATATATCTTCTATTTCGTGCAACACGTTTCTGGGTTTTTGTAAAGCTGTACCGTCGTCCGTGGGGAGGATTGAAGCGTGGAGTTCGGTTTTGTGAATATCGAGGCGGGCGAAATCCCGTCAAGTAAGGTCAGAGCAGTGTGTTTCTCGCCTCTACGAGCAGCCGGGAGCTGTCTGTCTCTTCTCCATACTTTGTATTCTCGTTTAAGTTGCCACTGAAAATTACATGGCAGGCAATGGTCTGCAATGGTATGTTCGGCCCGTCGAACCTAGTGGAGCACAATCGCATCCCATGATTCCCATCTGGATAGTATCTGTATCTCGCAACCAACCTGTCGCAAGGACAAATCTCCGGGTTTATGCAAGGTTTATGTCTTCAACTTCCCTCTTGCTTCTGCTTGTCCCTTGTCCTTGATCCCTCCGCACGGAGAAATACAGCTCTTATTATTGTAGCTCCGATGTATTTCGCCGCACTGCACGATCTCATCCAAATCTCATCAATCTCATCAGTGGCAGGACACCGCCACTTCGGGGCTCGTGCCGGGGCCCTCCGGCTTCCACCAACTTTCAAGGGCGCTCCGAGTTTTTTGCGATATCCAGACGGTATGTATGTATCATGGCTGGACACTCACTGGGGGGCATCAGCGGCGAGGACGGGGAGTGGTACAAGGTTAATTCGAGGCTATGGACAGCCAAAATGGAGACTGGTGGTGACAGATGACCTGGACCCTGATGCATCTGATACGCCAAGTAGTCAAATCGTTACTACTACGTATCAGCGGCAGTGTCACGGTCGAGTGTGGGGTTACATCACCATCTCTGCGACGAAGCCCATAATGATCTTTGTCCTGCACTCTCATGAACCGCTGAAATGTTCAAGGCAGCTAGCACAAGTAAAAACAAAAACACGGAGAAATTTCACCCCCCGCGCGCCCCACCAGACCACCTCCGTCTACAGAGCTTCCAGATCCTCTCCAGGCTCGCACTCATCCCCGCATTCCGCCCATGGCTTCATTTCACGAGCTACCATGTCCCTCGGCGGCGTCCCACTTCGCTCGATTGCCTCTTCGACTGTTTTGCTTTCGGCGCGCCGCTCGGTACTTTATTGACTCTTCTCGGGTCGCCTGTCTCTGGAAGCAGCAGGCATGTGAGCCCCGACGAGTTCGACTTCACAAATATCACGAGAGAAGAACGGGAACGGTACTTCGCAGCTTTCGTGCAGCGCGTGCAGATGCTAGAGGCACAGGGGCGACTTGCGTACGGGGAGGTGTTGAGGAGTGAGGATTTTTTAAGTGGCAGCGCGGCGGCGTTTGGGAAGGTGCTGAGGACGGTGTATCGGTTGCTCGTGGCGCTAGAGGAGACGTACCCAGGGATATTCGTCGCGCCTGTTGGGGCGTGGGACAAACGTGGGGAGCTCATGAGGGAGTTATTTGAGACGGAGAAGACACATTTGACGATGCTGGAGAGTGTTTTTGTGAGTTTTGAGTTTGCTGTATCCCTGTGCCGCTTGTTTGACGGACTGCGGTCATGTAGGACGCGGTGACGACGCTCACGGCGGGCTTGGATAGCGCGAAACCGTACTTGGAGTGTTTCGCGATTAACCGGAAGAGCTTGCTGCAGTACCACGAGAACCTCGTAAAGCGCATGGAGCACCTGATTGAAAAACCCACTGGAATCAGATGGACCGAAATATTTGGCCTCGATGTATGTCTCTATCTGTGTCTTTAACTCACACTTTATTGATGAGAACAGGATGATACTACGCGCACGAAGGTGTTTGGCGCCTATAGGACGCTCTGTATCAATTATTTGAGCTTAACGAACTTTTTGGAGACTACCGAATTCAAAGTATGCGTGATCAATCCGTTTCACTCCAGCTGCAGCTAATTACGACGTAAAATCTAGCCTCACCTTGTCAGCAGTGCCCAAACTATCGTTGACCACACGTCGACCCTTATTTCGCGCATTGCGACCTACAGCATGATCCTCAAAGTGCGTTCTCTACTTTTCACCCGATATAAAGCGCGCTGACTCGTTCACATCAGGATATCCTGGACGCCATGCTCCCCACGGACGACCGGGGCTACAACTCCCTCTGTGAGGCCGTCCTGCGCATGGACGAGATCTCCGATACGATGGACGAAGCGGGGCTACAGCTGCGTACTATGCGTGCCACATCGCGACTCAAGGGCCGTGCATACACCTGGACTGCACCCGACCCCGAGGATCTTGGCACCCTCTTCCTTGATGACTGCCTCACGATGGACTCCAAGGGGAGTCAGGTGTGCTCAGTGTTCCTTTTCGAAAGCATGATGTTGTGCTGCACAGAAGGCTTTGATAGGAGGGCTGCGAGGCCACACGACCAAGCGTATCCGATCTACGCGTGGGAGATGGGTCCCGCGCTGAGGAGGACGAGCCCGCTGGATATCATGCATGCGATACCAATCTCGAAGCTTGACAGTGTGTTGTGTCCGGATACCAGTACGTGACCCCCGCGGAATGGAGCGTGCAGTGCTGATTGGAGGTTTTTAGGCTCGATGCAGATAACTTGGGTGGACAAGGACCGTGTGCTGCGCCACGTAACGTTTTTGGGTATGTCATACCCGCAGTGGGAACAATGGCTCACGGCACTCGAGCCGTTCGTTCCACCAATATACCGCCCCTCTGCGATTCCCCGCGTCACTTTCGACCACGAGGAGCTCTTGTCAGGTACGTTTCCATGCTTCCCAGCTTCCGTGCATGCACTTAGTTGCTGAGCACCCTTCAGAGGACGAGGATCCGAACGGGCACATGCTACCCCATGCGCGGCCGTGGAGCGGTATCGCTCGCAAAGGACCCCGCTCGGAGTCGTCGTCGTTCGTCAACCAGGAGGTGCACGACCACTTCGCGCTGATCAGCCCTGGGGTGCTGCCCACCCTATTCAGCAGCAATGCGCCCGAGTTCCTGAGGAGCCCGTCGCCGATGAGCCTTAGCCACGCCGTGCTATCGAGCGATCGGCCTCCAACGCCGCCCGCGGAGGATGGGTATTGTGAGTCTTTTTCTTGAGAAATCATTTGTGCAGACGCTTAATGTCATGCTGACAGGTTCTCCGACCAATCCATTGGGCTTGCTGGATCTGACAGGAATGGTGGCGAAGCAAGGGCGATATGCGTCTGCACATGGTGGCTTTTCTGACGTCTGGAAAGGCGTATGGCACGATGGAGACCGCCCACGGAACGTGCGTCTGTATT
Source organism: Tephrocybe rancida (assembly GCA_018858115.1). NCBI lineage: Eukaryota > Fungi > Basidiomycota > Agaricomycetes > Agaricales > Lyophyllaceae > Tephrocybe > Tephrocybe rancida. Next base: position 35,763 of record JABCKT010000180.1, read on the forward strand.
TCCATACCCTTTGTTCTTGGCTGATGTTTTACATCGATCCAATCAGGTTGCGGTAAAAGTGTTAAGGACGAAAATCGACGACCCTGAGTTGGAAGAAAAAATGATCAGAGTGGGTTGGGCAACAGCATGTGCTTGCCAACCGGGAACTGACTTTGTCTTCGTTTCAGCGCCTGCGACGTGAGCTCAACATCTGGAAGAACCTTGACCATCCACATATCCTTAGCCTACTCGGCACGACATCCGATTTTGGGCACTATAGCTCCATGGTGTGCCCATGGATGGAGAACGGAAGCGCGAGCAAGCACATGGAGCGGTGCGGGGATATCATGTCGACTTCGGATCGTCTAAAACTGGTGCACATATTTTTCTTTATCACCAGGATCATGTTTGGGACTGACATACGCAACTGATCAGCTGCGTGAAGTTGCGGATGGTTTATCATACTGTGAGTGCCGGAGTTTCTAAACATGCGGTTGTCCTAATCTCGAA
>JABCKT010000181.1:0-36060 GCA_018858115.1 Tephrocybe rancida
CCCTTTTCCGTTCCTTTTCCCTTCGCCCTTCCCCTTCCCCTTGGCCTCCCCCTCGCCCTCGCCCTCGCCCTCACCCTCGCCCTCTCCCTCTCCCTCTCCCTCTCCCTCTCCCTCTCCCTCTCCCTCTCCCTCTCCCTCTCCCTCTCCATCACCTTCGTCATTACAAGAATCCTTCGGTGCTGGGCAAGATTCTTGTCCATCTCCACCAGTCAGAAAAAGGTATTTGTTTGCAGGCAGTATGTGTGAATTACGTTGTTCACCGGTGGGAATCGCATGGGTGGGCACGGGGTCCAGCAGGGACCATCCTTTTGCGTCGTGGAAGCTTATCAAATTGATGTTATCAAACGCGAGTTTAAGTCGTGTTTCGAGATCCAACCCAGCTGCAGTATCCCATAGAACTTTCCATATCTCTCTTTCTACATGGCGAACGGATGCTGGCCACGTCTTCTGCCCAGCTATTTGCCAAAACTATCAACTATGAGTAGTGGTCATTAAGCCGAGCTTCCTAAGGCAGCCTACCTCGTACAAAACTTCGCGCCCGGGGGGATTGTTTTGCAGGTTCCTTGAGAAAAAGAGACAGATAGGAGAGACTGCCATAGCAATATATAGAGGACCCTTGAGCATATACATGTTTTTGAAAGTGACTAGCTCCCAGTCATAGCGAAAGTCGTCGGATGTATTGATGGTCATTGACCTCCTATGAAAGATCCCATCAAGAGTTTCCTTGTCCTTGGAAAGATCATAGTTGCCCTAGATTGTGTTAGGATGGGTACTGAAGGGACAAAATGTGGGCATACCTCCAGGATATATCTCAGGTGGAAGGCGGCTGTATTAAGGTTCAATAAAACATTACCACTTTTCTGGTCGTTGAGCCTGCGGCACAGCGAACTATAAAGATCCTGAGAGACGTTGGCTGCACCCTTTTCTGTAAGATCAGAGCTAGATGGTGGTTGCTGCGGACGCGGACGAGTCTTTGCATAGAGATGAGTGTACGTTTTTTTGAGAAGATCTTCTATATTATCAAGCTTGTCCAGCGGCTGTTGGGTTTTCGTGACAAGTCCAGGGAGCATATATTATGCCACTCACAAGTTTTGATAGGTTCGGAAGCCGTTTTCCAACAAGATCGCTGCGGTGCACTGGGCGTTCCATGGGATAGGACTCGTCTTTGAAGGCAGCGAGGTCCGCTATACGATACCCCATGAGTGTTGTGAACACTGTCTCCTCCAGAGTTTTGCGGTGCATGCCAGGCGGTGTCTCCCCCCTCAGATAGGCTTCGAATGTAGTAAATGCTTGACTTTGCGAATTCTCCTCTTGGCGGAGACGCTCCAAATAGTCCTTGGAGAAAATGTGAGAACAAGGTGGCTGGGAAATGACTGCCGTACTTTTAACTGCCCGGTCGTGTCGTCCAGTTGATAGATATCAACAACATCTTTGAATGCTGTTGTCGACCATGGTAATTCCTGGAACTTGGATGTGGTCCTGGGACCTTGCCGACGAAGTATGGGTCCAGAGTGTATTCCCTGCTCGTTCATTTCTTCAGCAGGTTGCTACGCGTAGAAGACCAGGCGAATACAAAGCAGCAAGACAGGGCGAGAAACAACGCCTCTTTGATGTCACGTTACGTTGTATTTGTAAGCGTCGAGATTTCTCGGCGCGCAGGGATATTGGCATCAGGGGTTTGCGGTCATTGTTAAGGCCTTGCAATGCCATGTAATCACCTAAATTGTATACTAATAGTATTGCTGCAAGGCAATATAGCGCGAAGTCAGGTTCTGAAAAGTAGCTATTGATTAATCAATAAGTAGCTTATTCGTTCTTATTCTTATGGATTCGGGCGAGGATGGTCAGCATTGTATTACATTCTGATTGCATCTTATGTCACTGCAAATTGAATAGTTCGCAAAGACGTGGTTGGCCCTGGTTGGGGCATAATAAAGCTGTATTTTTAAGCTACGGTGCAATGTCCAAAAACAATGCAGCGACCAGAAACTGGAACAGCACTCGATCCGCGCGGATGGCGGATGCCAAAAAGCGGTGCATATAATGAATGGAGAAGTACCTTGAGTCACCTTGCTATACAAGGTCTCCAACAGTGTGTATTTTCATCTCCGCTATTTACTTGTCTTTGTACCTCATCGTCCTCCGCCACCTTCGACGTTGCAACCTTTGCTTCACTTCTAAAACCCAACACCGTTCTCAAACCATTACAATAAATGGCCGTCATTTGCCCGCTCAATGTCATCGGTGAACACATCAATGCCTACGCGACATCCGTAATGCGCCCGCTCTTCATTTACAAATATACCACCGCAGTCACCCGCTCATAAATGAACTCAGTTGCCGCTTTCCATGTCAGGCCCCTCCCTTTATTTTTCCAGACTATTTTTGCCTGTCACACACACACCAAAATGCAACCTTTCAACGCCGTCCAGACCCAGGCTCAGCACCTGCTCGCCGGAAGTGGTGGATTGGGTAAGGAACGTCTGACGAAAGGGGAGTTGCAGCTTCCAACTTCGGCAAACACACGCTCAATTTCCGCAGAAAACTATACAGCCCTAGGTCGTGTTTGTGTTCCACCCGGTCTGTTTTTCCCCATCGAGTAACAAATTGCTGTTCACGAGTGACACAGTGCTGCCTGTTACTTGGTCGGATGGTGACTTCGCAGATTACGGACGTCTGTCTCTTAAGACAAAGGGCAGTGAGGACAACATCAATGACCTGTAGATGCAGTTGCTGCTTGCCACGACCAACATCGCTTCCACTCCTCAACCTACGTTGCCTGTTTTGCGCGTGCAGGGCGTGCAGTTCCCATCCTCTGCCGTTGACGTTTTTGGGAACAAGGATCATGTAAACAGCGCTGGGCGCTCGAGGTCTACCTCGACCAGCAGCAACAGTTCAGGCTCAAGTGTGGGAACGGCGGACAACGACCAGCCTTGATATGCAGACAATTCTGGTGGTCCTCTCGGGTCGCGGTTTGGCGCAGGCGATGTGGACTAACGTTGACGTCAGTCTTGACAACGGTCTGGACCCAAACGATTTCATTGCAGGTGTCTTCAGAACACAGTGTGGTCCCAGCGATGGTCAGTTAATCAAGTTCTTTGTAGTCGCTGTACGTGCTTATAATGCATTCGCGAAGATATGTTTGTTCAAATATCTGGTGCATTTACCAATGCATAGTGTATAGTAAATTGCGTCTCAATGTATAAAGTTTTCATAACCAAGTAGACAAGAGTTTGTAGCGACGTCGAAGCCAAGTTCACCTTGTCATAAACTGGAACGGGACATAGCAAGGTATGAGTCATCGGCGCAAGAGGATGGCCCCTGGTATAATAGATATAAAGTGGACAAACAACTGCCAATATGCCGTTGTTTTTGAACTGGAATCAACTGAAATAGTGTGTATCTTGTGTCCTTCGCACTTTCCTTGAGTTCTAAGGGTGTATCAACATTTTCAAAATTATACTCGTCGACGCTGGTGATGATGAGCTCAAGGCGATCACGAATTGATCCCTTTGATGGCTTGTGCGAGCGAGGAAGCCGAATTTCTGACCTTACGTTACTCTACCTTACTGAGGTTACCGAACAGGGCCCAAGGTAAGGCTGGGCGCCCTGCTCGCTCAGCAGATGTCAGCACCTCCTTCGTTGCCAACCCTTCTTACTCCTGAGGGTTCCCGCGCCACTCGGATTGTGAATGTCACTTCTCGGTCTCCCTCGTTGCCCCCGGTGTCGACCCTTTCCGCTCGCGATGGCTCCCCTGGCCACCCTGTCAACTACGCTGGAGACGTCTCCCCGCAATCTTCGTCCCCTGTTTCGGTGTCTCAGTCAATTCCCGAGTCTTCCGCGCACCCCCCTCGTGATTCATCCACCGATGAGGACATGGCCACAGAACAGGACGAGCTCGAGGGTGAGGGGGAAGGAGGGAGCAGGCATGAAGCGACAGAGAATGAACAGGATGACGAATGGGAGGGTATCCCGGCGAGTAGCCCCGGGGGCGCGCCCTTGGCGCATCCCGCGCACCTTGACTTGGTCACGAAAAAGCTCTTCTTCGAGGTGATGAGGGCCTTGCGCCTTGAGGATCCCTCCCCCGAGTGGTGTGCTTCCGTCCGCGTGCGTTTTTTTGCCCCCCCTCCTTTCCCGTGTTGCTGACTCCTCGTCAGTGCTCGAAGTGTGTGAAGTACAACGAGTCCTGCGTGTTCGCCGATCCCGAGGGAAAACGTCGTCGAATCCCCTGCGTACCTTGTCGTGTACGTGGGCTGAAGTGTTCCATCCGCGACGTTTGGTTGGCAGAGCGGGGTGAGCAGACGATGGGGTGGCCTCGTTTGTGGAGTTTGGAACGGCTTCCCCATCTCGGGCATCTCGAGGTCCGGGGTCCCCACGTACCCGTCTCCGACCTGTTCGCGGTTTGGCAGCATGCCGCCGCTGGTTCACTAGCCCGCTCCCAGAGAAAGAGGTCGTCCTCGGCTGCATCTCTTCCCCTACTTGTTCAGGACGAGGGCGAGCAACGTCGGGTGCCCGTCGAAGAGTTCGTCGAAGAGGCGGGGGTGATCGAAAAAGTGGGCACGCGCCATCTCCGCACAGCCAGGAAGGAGCAAGCTTCCGCCGAGAGCAAGGGCAAGCGGCGCCAAGTGTCCGAAGATGGTGATATCGAAGGGGATGCAGAGGTCGAGAGGGTGGGTGCGCGCCATCCTCATAGGGCTAAGAGGCGGCGGATTGTCTCTTCTCCTTCTCCTTTGCCCCCTCCCCTGTTGTCCCGCATTCGCCCTGGTACAGCTCTCCCTCCCCTCCCTCCAGCCTCCTCAGAGCCCCTTTTCCTTCCCGGTTCGGGTTCGTCTACACCCCAAGGGGTTCTCGGGAGTCCTCTTCCCGCCCATCCTTTTCCTGCGCCTATCCCCCTGCCCTCTGCGGTTCCCCCTGTCAATCACTCCCTGATTAATCCGGACTTTGGCGCCAAAGTGTCGAGCCCCGTACCGCACCCCCTCCAACCCCCTCCCCCAGCCTCCCCTGAGCCCCTCTTCCCCAGTTCGGACGCACCATCTATGCCCCAAGGAGTTCCATGGAGTCCTCTCCCAGCTCCCTCATTTCCTACGCCTGCTCCCGTGCCCAGTGTAACTCTCCCTGCCGATCATCCCTTGCACTTCGGCGCTAAAGTGTCGAACCCAGTGCCCTCCCCCCACACCTTATTGCAGCTGCAGCGTGTTCAGCCGTCGCCCCCAGATCATTTCATCGAACCGACAGAGGAAGGCGAATTCGTCGAAGGCTTGGAGGCAGGTCTTTCAACCATGTCTCCCTCTGAGGTTTTGGGGATCATTCAGCAGGAGTTGGATTCGTTGGCCCCTCAACAACTGTGCAATATCCTGTTGCACATCAAGGGGCAGCGGCAGACAGAGTTTGAGGTAGACGAGAAGGTGAGAGGGTGGCGAGAGTCACTTTCACGTGCGCAGGGTCTTGCCATTGGCGAGTACCGGCGGGGACTCGGTGAGTTCCAGGTTCTCGGATTTTCTTAGCTTATTAACGTTTTACTTATTTCATAGTGATTATCAAGGACCGATATGTTTTGGAGACCCGTTTGGGTGTCGTCCGCGCAGAGCTCGCGGCCGGACTTCGTGCTTTGTCGCTGGGGCAACCCGAGGCGCGTCGCTGTTTCGAGACTACTGCGCAGAGGTTGGAAGATGCCATTGCCATGGATATGGGAACAGAGTCCTGGCAGCATACTCGGGAGAATGCCCGATTGTTTGAGGGCAGCCTCCAACAGCTTCCCAGCACTGAAGACGTTCGCAGGCACTTTTTCGATAATTCCCGAGCTATGTCGCCTCGGTCCCGCCAGGAGGTGAAGCGCGAGGGTGGTGAAGCGATTGAGAGGGTCCCGGGTTTGAAACCAGAGCGCGGATGGAAAGGAGAAACGAGACCTAACAAGGGGTAAGGGCCGGTTTATGCATGTGTGCTTTCTTGCTATCCCTTCCTGGCCCTGTGGTATCACGTCGCTGGAGAATTGTTATCATTTTTTGGTGTTTTCTCGTAGGACAGCAACCTCACGGTTGACTTCGCGGTTGACTTCTTCCTCAAAAAACTTTGCTGCGACACATCACCTTATTCTCTTTGCTGCTTCCGCCTTGGACCCTGAAACTACCACGTTCGGCAGGGAGTCTTTCGGGGTTTATCGGTCGCAGAAATTGTAAGTGATCGTTGGTGATCGTTGGTGACTTCACGCGCCTATACTCCTTGCTTGCTCTGCTCTTGCCGGACGTTGGGATAACCACGCCAAGGACGGTCTGGCCTATGGGTGTTCATTGACTCATTCTGTGAATCTTCGCAGGCGGCGTTGGTAGGGGGTTCTGGGTATCCTCGCGGTTTGTATGGGTCGCTCGGGGTCGCAGAAATTTTTTGATATTTCATACAATGTGCATAGGACGTAGGACGTAGGTCATGGCATCGTGTGCGATTTGCAGATGTTGTCGAGATTTTCCAGGTGTTCCCAAGTGGCGCCTTCAGATCCGCAGCCCCTCCCACCGAACTAGATATTATGTTTTGCAGTAATACTTTTTTCGAGTTGAGGTTCGTAGTGCTGCTCGATCGCTAGGGGTGGGTCTCCCCCTGGCCCGACTCGCTGTTCTTTCCTATTTCTTCACCGCTGTAGTAGTTTATTTTCTCAACAGTCTCATTCTCATGCGCGGTATGTGTAGCTCAGCGCAATCTTTACACTTGCAACCCTCTATTCACTCTCCCCAACACTGGAACCTACTGGCCAGCGCCCCTTCCATTATGTGCGCAAACGCCCGCGTTGTGCTGCAATACAGGGATGAAATTGCGGAGATACTTAAGGAAGGGCATCGGTTCAATCGAATGGAAGGCATTTGAAAGAGAAAGGGGTGGTATATGAATGTTTAGAATATTCATTTTCCGCCCTCCCTGGCGTTACAATTCTCGCAAAGGCTAAAGCACAGTACTCATTGAACATTTATTGGCAGCAAGGAAAAACCTATGAATTAGGCTCTACTTAGAGGTGTAGGAGGCCCTACCCTGCCAATTAGAGGGGGGACACGTGAGGTTGAACTACCCTAACTAATAACTAACCCATCAACACTATGACGGATTAGGACACATTGATGATCTTGATGATCAACGTCATCAGCACTAATAATAACTATTGATATTTGTTCAGGTTCAGTCCTAGTAGTGAGGCGCGTTCTCGGAAAGGAAATGACATCCAAGAAGGGAGGGTGGCGCTTGCATTCGAATGTTCAGCTGAACACGTCGAGGCGTTTTGAGCTTCCTGTGCTTGCCACCCGGCATTGGTATCGTGACTTTGTTTGAACTTGTTACGTCAAGTTCAGCAGTTTTAGCCTTTGTTTACTGGCTTCGTTTTCAATTCAACCCCGTCTGGACCTTCAATTATGGCTCAAAGACCATCTTCAAGTAACTAATTTTTCTTGTATTTTGGAGGCCAAAATTCTGACATTTGGGTTTAGAAAGAAAAGTTAAACTCCTCTGGGACTCCAACAATTATAGAGATTCTGAATGTGATTCTGAGCAAGAGAATGCCTCGAAACGAACCCAAAAGCGAAGAAAAATTAAGGTAAATGGACGCATTATTTCTTTCCTCTGTGCTGATCGGTGGTAAAATCTTAGGGGAAAGAAAATGGAGAAGTTCGGCAAGAGAAAGGAAAAAATCGCAGTGACATTGATACGGGCGCCGAGCGCGATAATGCGGTACCTGCTCCTCCTCATATTCCGCCCAACCATGTTCGAACCTCAGTCCCACCAATTCCTCCCCTTTACTTGCCCGCGGGTTCAGGATGTAAAGCAAAACGATTGCAGCTCCTGCCAGGGTTAAATCACACGTTCCAATGGTCAAACGGCGGACACTCATGCACTCATCATAACTGTCCCCCACTAGACAAGTCTGAATTGATCGACAGTAGCTGTGCTGTGCTGTCGATCTTTGGATGCTTCTACAGCCCTGTATTAGGCTCCGTTGTGAGTCTAAAGCTCAACTCGATCGTTCCTCGCGACCTATGGAAGAAACGGCTCCAAATTACCGGCCTTAAGGCAGACTACAACACTCTTTTTCAGCATATTGAAGAAGGTTTTGGAATTTCCAGCGGTCAGACTTTGGAAACAATCTACGAACCTTTAAAAGACGTCGCATTTTCCAAGCTTCCCCCAGGCCTTCCCGCCCCTGCCCAAGCTTGGCGGTGCCCTGGCTGCTCGTGTTGGTACACAGCAGAATTTCCTTCCGATCCCCACCATTGGGGTGGCCTCCAACAACACTGGAGGCGAAGTAACGACTGCAAAAGCAAAAGTGAGGCCCTCAAGCAAAAGGGCTTAACAGAAAAAGGACATCGAGCGGCATTATTCCAGAGGGCCTACGCGTGCAATGTCTTCTCGACCGTGCAAGTTCATTGCTCTTTCCGCCTTTTCATGGCCAGCGATTGGGAGCCAACCCCAGCGCCTGCTCCGACCCCTCGCCTTTACGTTCCTCCTCCAATCAATGTTGCTGCACTTCCAGCATATTTTGTTGAACTTGGATGGGCAGAGTTGGTGAATGACCTAGGCATGCCCCTACCCCATCTCCTTAGCTTTCTGTCCCTTCCCATGCCCCGAGCCTACTTTGTTGACAAGCGGCGGCACACATTTGAGAAAGGCTTGGCCATCATTGTTCGCATCCTCAAGATCTATCTTCAACATATCGATAGCCTCCTTTCCACTTATCATGGGCGCGTGCGGGAGGAAATCACCCGAGGGTACGTGTTCACTCTTCACTCATTCATCGCTCGATTATGTGTCCTGAAAACATGGTGCCTCCCAGAACTCAAGGCAAATTCCGAAGCTTTCAATCACAATCGTACCAGGCCTACGGCACAACAGCTGCGCGCATATTAATATTTGTCCTCCGCGTCAAGTTTGCTCTGAAGCGCAAGGATACCCCTCAATCCTCTCGTCTCCCGTTAAAGAAGCTATTGCTGACATCTCAGCAGCTGAGGCTCTTTGACAATCTTTACAATGTACTGATGGATGCAACACTCGATGACAATGGGCGAGAGTCCCAGGCTGCGAGCTTGATACATTCAATCCTCACGGCCCTTGTCACGACAGTATCCGATCCCAGTAAGCGCGTAGGAACTGTCATAGAACAAGTTCTGGCTTTGGAGATGAGAACAGCCGAAGGTGAAACAAGGTCGGCCAATTTCCTTACCGGGGAGTGTGCACGCCTCCATCGTCTGTGGTTGTCAGCCTTCACCCACTCTGCCATCCTTGGAGGTTTTGGCAAGACCTACGTGTTGCCTAAGGGCACCTTGGCAGAGACTCCACAAGGGGATGCTGGTGACGTTATTGATGGTGAGACAGGAGATGGTGAGGCGAGGGGAGATGACGAGGCAAGCATCTATGAGCATGCTGCTGATGACAACGAGGAGACTATCGAGCTTGAAGATGAGGCGGAAACCCTCAATATCTCTTTTGACAAGGTGGACAGAAAGGATGAAGCCACAGAGCTGCTGGCTGACGAGGACGAGGACGAAGAAGAAGAAGAAGAAGAAGAAGAAGAAGAAGAAGACAAGGACGAGGACGATGTCGACGATGGCACCAACGAGCTTGCAGATGCTCGGGAACAGGAGACAGAAAATGATACAGGATCAGCAGCAGTGAAGTGCGCTATGTCTTCCCATATTCTGGACCGACTTACAATAATACTTTCTCTGCAGGTTCATTCAACAAAACTTTTACCTGGTAGAACCTATCTCAAAGGGTATGTTGACCCTTGCCAGTCGCGTCAAGTTTATCTGGAAAACCGTTTTCCCGATCGCCGCTAAGGAACCTAGCAAAACACGAACTTCCTTCTCCAGCAATGGCCAGGTTCTTACCATCACCTGGGGTCGTATTTCCAACCAAAAAATCCAACTGGAAAATCTTCAAAAAGCTGCTGCGAAAACACTGGAGTCACTAGACGCCGCAATACAAGGCGCTCTTCCATCGTCATTTGATTATTCGCGGTTTTCTCACGTGAACGTGAGGGACGACTTCCAGTCAGAAGATTCTCTTTTTGACCGAAGAGACAATCAGGGCATATTCCAGCCCTTCATTGGCGAAATAATGGAGGAGATGAATGTGAAACCTTCTGGACGTGGAAGCAAGGAGCCTTCTTTGGTGGACGCCACAGGCAAACCAAACAAAAAGAAGGCCAATGACGTCTTAGACCGATTCCAGAAGATATCCGATGCTCTTCTTCTCTCGTTTGTTCTCACGTGCGGTGTGCCCCCACGCGCATGGCAAGTTCTTCGACTGGCATTTCGCCAGGATGGAAGCTTCCATCGGAACATTCGCCTCCATCGGAACGGATGTGTTCTTATAACAAACCCTCGAGCCAAACAACGAGATTCGAGCGAATTTTCCGCCTTCTGGGCACTTGTTCCTAAACTAGGGACAGCCTTTATATTCTACTTGGGTGTCATTCGTCCCATCGTCACCTCTATTCTTGAGGGACAATTCATTTCGGCGCGTGACCAAGGGATTTCCATTTTTGCCCGGCCCACAAGGAGGACAACCGCTTCCACCCTGACGCCTTATGAGTATACGGCACCTGATCTCAATGCCATGCTCATTAAATCAGACTTTGGAGCGGAGACTCGCCTCTTGAGACAGGTCGTCATTGCATTCCTTCGCCAACACTTCCCACACCTCATGAAGGCATCAAATGTGGGCGATTCTCCTGGTGATCGCCAATCCCAGCATAAGTACAATACAGGCCTTCGCAATTATGCACCCGATGAAACTTTCCAAGCGACAGGCGTGTCCACTGCTGACTGCGAGCAACAAATTGCTGTCAGCTACGCCATCCAGCGCCTCTACGGCATCTGCCCCACAACAACAGGTGATGAAACCCTGCAAATCATAGATGATATCAACAAATTCCGGCACCAGGCGCTTGAGTGCGCCCGCCTTCTTTTACTCGATAAAAACCCTGGCTACGGGCTTGGCCAACTGAGCCCTGCTGAGCGCATCTCTAGATTAGAGGACCTGAAGGCAGAGCTGCCGTTTGTTCTGCGACTGAAGGTGAGCGCCAAGTGCCTTGCTATCCTGTTTATAGAGTATAGAGTATAAAGTTAATTTCTTATATAGAGCGAGGCAGACGACGTGCTGGTCCAAGTAACATCAACCCTAATATACGGACAAGAGCAACATCAACATGTGTCACCCCTGAGCCTTCCTCCTCCCAATGGTTATAAAACGCGATACCCCGCGATGGCCACAGCCATTGTCAGTGGTACCCATCTATTTGGCATAACTCGACCCTCACAGTTTATTTTCATGTAGATTATGATGGCTATGGAGGAATGGTCCGGCGGCACTTATCAATCTTTTGCTAACTGGTTGCAAGTCTCCACCGCGCTGAATGAGCGCGTTTCTGAGGCGGAGTTTCACGTGTTACGGATGAAGGAGGATAATCACGAGGCTTGGATGGGGTTCTGCAGTCGCGTTCATACCTACGGAGCAGGCCAGCGAGCTTGCCCCCCTCGCAGGGCTCTCTCCATTCTTGCGATGGACATTTCTAGCATTTCCTTCCAATATTGATGCTTGTCACTAGAATCACAAGCCTTTGTAGTACTACAACATTTCTAATTACATATCATATAGTTTGCTCCCAGACCCCACTCGCGGCTTGAATGCAGTGCAGTACCCCGTGCCTGCAAACACGAGACTTATCGTGTACCCGGCCGTTACCGGGCAACCTCTCTTGTTGCAGTACATATGGGTATCTCCAAAACTTGGCGCCATTTTTGACTGTACTCGGCCCCCTCCAGTTGGCGGCTTCCGAGCGGCTTCGAAATCGTTGTGCCGGCAGACTCATATCCCTATATGAGTGGGTCCCACCTCCGAGCCATCATAGCTATCATGGTCATGATGACTGAGATTCCTTCCTGCGCCTGTGCCGTGCGTTGATAAGGAGGAAAGCGCGTTGAACGCGATCCCAACCCTTATTGTAGATTTGTAGCGGGGAGGACAAGTACAGCTCTTTCTTCGCGCAAATTACTAATTACTCGGGAACAATGAATACACCTTCGATTCAGGCTGAAGAAAGACATGTAACTTGGATGTAGGGGTAGGCGCCGTGCCCCCTATTTTCTGCCAGCTGAAACCTGCTTTTTTGCGGGTAAGCTGAAGCTTCTTGACAAGGTTGAGGTCGCAAGGGCCCTGCCCTCTCCCGTCGCTGGGCTCCTCTCCCCTCTGGACCAAGTTTCTTACTGCCGAAACTTCATTTCAGCGCTGCACTTACTGGCTCCACCAAGTCCCAAGGAGTCCCTCGCGCCGAGGAGAGGCAGGAGCTTTTCGCTTTCTTTGCGAAAGAAATCTAGACATATACCGAAAGTTGCAGCACCTTCGACCAAACGAGACACACCTGACAGAGACCAGTCTCGAGATGTTGGGATGGATGAAACGGAAGATCATTTGGAGCCTGATTTGATGAAGCCCACGGACTCATTCCACCCCCTCTCAACTTTCTTCACTCTAAAGCTAAGATTATGTAATATTGGTAAGTATAATGGTGCAGACTACAGTTATTAAGGCGGCAGCAAAACCAATGACATGGTGATGAATGATGCGCATGGTGTCTGGTAAGAGCCTTTGTTATCGGAGCCAGCCCATCTCCATCACTGATGAGTTGAACTCTTTGACTTCTCCCATTGACTAAGGTTCGTTAGGTAGCTCCAGCCCGCGAGGAACTTATATTCACTCGATGTCTCATGGTTGTATGAACTCCAACTTCGTATCACAAATACATTTGATTTCCCTCGATCCGATACTAATAGATGCTTCCATAAGAAACTCACTCTTGACCACGTGCGCTGCACGCACGATCTCCTACACCCCGTGCTCGTGGAGATAGTCGCGCCCCCAGCGTGTGGTATAACAAAAGGAGCATCTCGACCTGTATCAGTCGGAGTGCAGAGTCTACCTCGCGTAGGCGGGAGGAACTGTACCGCATCTGGGAGTTTTTCTTGGTCCTAAGAATTGGGCGACGGATGTTAAATGCTGAAGATGATGAGATTTGTAAGAGAAAACGAACCTCGAGGTTTAATTCTTCGGGCCTGGCGAGAGGAAGGAGGATATAGGGGAGGGCTCGACTCCTGGGTCCGTGTCAGTGGATGGTGAGACGGAAACGCTGTCTGTCTCTGGCGAGAGGATCCCTTTGTGTCCGTGGGCATGGAAGGTACAATTTCTTCGCATTCTTCGCAAGTGGACATCAATTGGTCGTTCAAGATGAGATTGGAAAAACTAGCTTTAGTGTGGAGGCAACCACTTCTGCGAATGGTATCCTTGTGTTCGGTGAAAGACACAATGTTCACGAGGGTAACTCTGCAGGTTGTGAGATACCAGCAGCCTGTGCGGTTAGAAAGAAGCTACGCCCTGCAGGCGCCTTTTTCGAAAGCGAATAGGAGATCATAGAAAGAGAGCTAATCTCATACCACGCTGAAATTTGCGAATACACTTGCAAGAAAGTGCAGATCGCTCTTTCGTGTCGTTTGGATCGATCTGGAAAGAGCGATCTGGGTCTGCGTAGGCAGTGGAGAAGGTGTCGTTTTTGTGTCGTTTCGATCGATCTGGGTCTGCGCGGGCGGTGGAGAAGGTGTCGAGTAGTCGAAATTACGCCGAACCTTCACTATAAGGGCTTAAAAATACTGTTTGTCGGTTTGCTAGTGACTATCCATCGTATCCCCGGCTTGTGCCAGAATACATGCTCTTCGATTGTGCTTCAGCACCTCTAGTAAACGGACGAAGTCTTCATTACTCACCGCTGTGAACACAAAATCAACCGGAATGAGGATCAATAGTGTGCCGTTTGTAGCTGGTAGGGGTCAGTCAGTGGTTCTTCGGGTGAGTCAAGCAGCCCAAGCCCTTCCCTACTGCGTCCCGCGGCAAGATGTTCGAAGGACAGTATGCGGTGTGATGGTATGTGTGCACACCGACAATTGACATGTGCTAGAACTTGAAGCGCGCATCTGGGTTATGGGTTATCTGGAGCCTGGTGAAGTCTGAGTCACGCCGTTTCTGCGCGCAGTATCATTGAGGCCAATCGTACCTCACAGTTATTCCCTTCACGGTCGCTGCGTCAGCGCTTGCATAGTCCAATCTTGCGAGCAGTCAGCTCAAGATCAGCTTTAACGGTTCACAGATGGAGTGGCGAGGCAAGGAGCCATTATTGGAGGCACGACTCACAGGTTTCTCGTGTGCTAGGAATGTGCCACCCACAATTTGTCCCGGCCACATGCCTAGGATGTTGGGGATCAAGCGTTACGGTATTTTTGAACTTCAAATTGAATTTGGAGCATTCAGCTGGGAGGACATTTGGATATCGGAGAATCCGGCAGTCCGTCCCGTCCGGATCATATGTTACAAAGTCCGCTCAGGTGTGAGAGTCACGGATATACTTTGGCTTACTAGGCACTCGACAGGCCCCCCTACTCGACACATTTTGATCTTTCGTCATTCCACATCGATTTTTTCTGTAATTCTTCCTTAGTTAAGTTTCAATCATATAAGCAAGGAAGATTCAACTTGAATAGAAGTAAAATATGAAGTGGATGTCGAGTCCCTTTTCAACGATCCTCGACAGTTTGTCACTCTCTTGTCACGTCTTCACCCGCTTATGATCAGGTGAGGTGACGATCAGTGACCTGTCGAGTAGGAGGGCCTGTCGAGTGCCTAGTAAGCCATAGTATCAACCAACTCTTTCCGCGTAACCACGATCACATGGGGAAGCGCGAAACGACCTTGCAAAAGCGGGCACGCGCGGCCCAGCAGCTCTTTTTCGCTCGTGTGGCAGATGATGGCGCACTAATATGCTATCTGGCACGGGATGACGCTTCTGAATTCAGAACACGTTTGGAAGAACAAATCCGTGCCGACCCTCTGCGCCTCTGGCCCCTGGGTGTTCCATCCATGCGAACTTTTTTGCAACGGTGCAGTTCTGCTCACGCTGTCCCTGAACTGGTTGCTCTGGCCGTTATGGAACGTGCAACGTTCCTTTCAGACAATCGTTTGGCCAAAAAAGAGTTCTTGACTGCTTCGGCGCTCAACTAGTTCGCGCCGAGATGCTACATTCATTCGATACCTGTGATCACTGTTCACCCGCTTGATGAAGCTTATCTCCCCCTTGGCATGGCGATTGCGGAAACATTGGACATACGTGCCAAGTGGGAGAGCTGCATGCATTATAAAGCTCAATCTGGCGGGCGCCGCCCGCGAACATATATTCACGATCTGAATGTTTCCAAGTTCGTGCATTATTTGGGCCCCGAGGAAAGCGCGGTGTATTGTTTGCCCAATGGAGAGTTGGTGCTCATGGTTGTTCGGAATCTTTGTGGGGTCAAAACCCCTTCTCGGCCCGCGCGAAGAGCGGCGAAAGAGAGGAGAAATATTCGCGTGAGTGGCCAGCCTGTCACATGGTGCCAGCTCTCATTGCATTCCAGAAAGAGGATACTGGTACACTAGTATTGGCGGGTTATTCAGCGGGGGCCCGATCTGCGCCTGCTTTCGGCTGGGCCCAGAACCTGCAGTCGAAGTCTGCAGCTGGGCGGATGGCAGCTGCCAATGACGATGTGCAAACCAGTGTCATTTTCGCACTGGCGTGGCAGCTGATTCGAAACCATGCACCTGAAATGGTGTTGAACGATTTTGAGGTGTACTTTCACTGCAACGATCTGAAACGCATGGACGCTAACGGGCAAATATCAGCAGAGGCGCGATCTTCTAAACCGTTTGTGCAGCGAATTCCATCATCGGGGCCAGAACGACACGCACGTCTCCGGGCACGCGCACAATCCCACTACGAAGGCAAGAAAAAAGGAGTTCCGCGCACCCAGCGTGTTCAGCACAGCTCTTCCGAAGTGAAGGGAAGTTGCGCTCTGGATATCGGTTGCCATGCATTCCAATTCAAGGATGCCGAATTAGCGCCGTTATGGGCCAAAATTACTCGCGGTATGCACCGCCGACTATTGAGTAGGACCTATATCTGACCTACTCATCAGAGCGGTACACTACGAGAAGCAACCCCATAAGTTCGCAGCGCCATGGGCACCATCGCGGACTTCAGCTGAAAGTGCAGGGTGCAACTTCTATGACGCCAAACATGGCATTCGTATTCAGCAAGCGGCAAACACGATGGTGGTCTGGCAGCCTGGCAACATGCATGCAACCAGCCTGCCCGACTGTGATCCTTTAGACCCGGAACCTGTCTTTCTTCAAAGGGGTTTGGCTTTTGTCACCTCACCCCGGCTACCAGCAATGTGGAGGAAGTATCTGGATGGGCACATGGCGCGGAATGAAGCCTTGGAGCATCTCCGACTTGGTGGGGATCATGCGCTGATGGAATAATCAATTCTATATTTCACTGCAGGCGATACTTTTGTACGTATAAAATTATGAGATGCGTTTCTCCTGCATTTGCCGATCCTGTTCAACATGTTTGAAACTCCAGTAGCGCACCCTTTGAACTCCTGCTGGCACGGCGCACACGGTACGCGCGCAGCGGGTTATGGCATTGGCGATCAAAACACCATTTGCCAGCTTGGGTTTCCAGTGGGTGAGCCTCGGGGTACCGTGCCTGCCACTGCACAATGGCGACCCCGCGTAATTTGGAAATGCGGCGGGTCAAAGACAGGCACTCGTGACCACACGGGCGGTCAAAGGGTGCCTCTTGAACCAACTCGAAATCCCAGCCACGATACCAAGCATGTGCCAAAAAGGTGGGTGGTATTAATTTCAGTTGTTTAGGCCTGCTCTCAACTGTTGGCGACGAAGGTGCTGAACTTGCGAGAACTAAAGATGGCGCCAAAGCATCTGGCTTACAGGAGGCGCCAGATGCGCAGTTGGGAATGCCAAGCGCAGCCTCAAACGCAAGCAGACATTCTGAGGTTGAAGAATGCGACTGACGATATAATAGCAGCCTGGGGACGAGATAGAGAGAGAGGAGCTGGCGAAGAGAGGATGGAACGACGCGAAGGTATGCCTGCTGTTTTAATGAGTGCGAAGAATGATGGCAGATGCGGTGGCAGGTGGGAGAGAGGGGGGACGAAATATCTAAAGTAAGGCGTCTTTTTTGGAGGTGGATTGGAGCTGACATTGTGACCTCAGAAAGCCCTTCTACCCAGCGCCCAGATCGAGGCCGAAGTTGAGACAGGGAAAGCACCTCAGGTGCGCCGCGTGTCTTTGAAGATGGCGAGATATTAATGTTGTCCTAGGTGGCACGCCAAACACGCAACAGGAAGGCAGGCGCACAGATGGAGGACGGAAAGCCTGAGAAGCGAAGGAAGGCTTGAGGGTAAATATTATTGGCATTGTGCGGCTGCAAAAAAATTAGAATAAAATCTACGTGATTGATTCTACGTTATTGTTTCGAATGGAATAGGGCGCGGGGCAAATTTAAATGGATGTGTGCAAGTCTAATGTAAGTAAAGCAAGGTGTTTGTTCGCGGCAACGGGAACCGCCCGTGCGCATTTGAGGTGGAAGGCGCTGAGGACAAGTTGTCAGCAAATTACGTAATGCAGGCCTTAGGAGCTGGATACCAAATGTGTATTAATAAGCAAGTATTAGTAAGCAGCAAGATTTCTCGGCACCCATCTTGCCCTGCGGACTGCCCCGCGGACTCGACCAATGTTCACTTCGAACGTTTGAATGGCGCGCGCTCCTCGACTCGGAGGAAGATATACTGCTCATCGACGCACAAGATCTTGACAGCTACCTATTAGAGCTCTGATTCAGAACTACCCCTTTGCCAGGACCTTTTTCTTCGCGCCTGCAGAATGCAAGGCATTCGCCAAGTTCATCGATGAGCTGCCTCTTTAACTCGCACCGCGCAAGAAACGTGGGGAAGCCCATAGGGCTAATCATGCACTTCACCGTTCTAGTCCAACTGCGCATCTACTAACAACCATGCTGATACGGTGAAGATTCCTTCTCGGTGACCTTAGTATCCTTCGCCCACCCTTGCCGAGCAGGTCCATTCGGGCACTGAGTGAGCATCTCTCTTCATGATCGGAGGGCGCACCATACAGCGGGAACGCGGCGCGCCACTTCGGTCCCGCTTGCGCTCAACACTCTCGGCGGGACTCGGCTCCCTCTTGCTCATTGGGAGCCCAGTCCCGCCGCTATATGCCTACTTTGTTCTATTCCCTTTATTGTACTATTACTACTATTGTACCGGTACCAATTTCTGCAGTATATAAGGTTCTCGTGTGACTCAACCGTCCCATTGCCCTTGTGTCGCGAGTGCGACCCCGCCGGTTATCGCAACCGCGGCACCGCATACACATATGGTGTAGACTTTGCAAGCAAAAGATAACATTCTATGCGCGGTACAGCAAAAGACATAACAAGAAACCATTTGAGGCAAAGCAAGGCAAGCAAGCAGCAAGAAAACATCAAATCTGCTGAGAGTCCTGTCTCCTGCCTACCATTCGCTTGGCCCTGCCTCCCCCTCCTCCCACTGACACTCTGACTGAGACGACGGCCCATACAATGCCTCGAGATCATCAGACCAGTCATCACCCTCTCTCGCCGCCTGTCCGGGCGAAGGCGGATTGAGTTCATGCGGATTGAATAAGTGCCGGAGAATCTCCTCGTCGCTAGGAATGTAGAAACTACCCTCAAATAATCGTGCATTTTGACTGCTGAATTGCCAAGACGCTGTCTGCACATCCATGACCACCGCGTCCTCCAGCGACCTCGAAGCCTCCTCAAAGTGGTGACGAACGAGAGGAAGTCCTGCCGGTAGAGCGCGGAGGCCCGCGGCCACCTCTCCCCGAACCAGACCCGCTCGCATCTGCAACATGTATCGGTCAAATACGACCTCTAGAAAGGTAGCGCGGTAACGTTAAGTCGGGAATGGCCAGTTGGCAAGACACCTACCCAGAAACCTGCGATGTTCAACCACCGCACGATATTGCGCACTCGCAACGGCCGCGCGCCAGCGCCATGTCAAATTCTCCAACTGTGCAAGCTGCCTACCAGCAGGCTCCTGCAAATCGCGGACCCGCCGGATAAAAGTCTCAAATTGGACCTTCGACATCGCGTCGAACTTGCGCAAGAAGACATCCCGCACTTCCTCCAATGACATTCCCTCTAACTCTCCCCAGGCATTTTCGGCAGTCTCTTCCTCGATAGGCCCATTCGGCTGAGGATGCAACAAGTGCGGGTTGGCAGATGTGGGATACGATACCCCAAGGCGCCCGCCATCGACTATATTGTGCGAATTCCCCTTTGAAAAGCCAACCCCTATCGGGACTTCACCTCTCACTGGAGAACTGACAGAGTTGGGCGAGATAGAGCCCGCAGATGTGGCACTCAAATGGACGTTCCGCGGTGACTCCGGACCAGGCAAGAACAAAGGGGTCGTGCAAGTCTGAGGGAGGGGAGTCCCAGGCTGAATTCGGGGTCTAGGAACCTCAGGGAGAGGTATGGCGCGAGGAGAAGCGGGGGGGCGACACAGCTTGAGCACCTGGGGCGACTTCAAGGTGGCATGCTGCTTTCTTTTCTTGTTGGGAGGGGGAGAACTAGGAGCTAGGTGGGAGTGCTTCCGTTTTGAGCGCCGAAGGGGAACATAAGGCGAAAGAGAGCTTTGGGGGGCGATATCGGTGGCTACAGCGTGTTGCCAGACAGCTTGGAGGTCGCTCTCCTCTCCATTGACTCTCTCAGGGGCTGCGGGCACCAAGGGGGGCAACTGGCTCGCCACCATTGCGCCAACATTTTCTTCTATGCGCACCTGCTGCCAACCCTCCTCAGGGATGCGCATCTCCTTCGCAAACTCAGAGTCAGATGGGAGGTAAGAAAAAGAGAGCATCGTTTAGGTGGTCTAGAAATGGCGGTGGATGAAAGTTCCAGTCGATGAACTACTTAGGGACTTGGTTCGATGAGAAAATGCGGCACAGCACCGCCACCAGATCCCCTGATCTCGATGCCATCAGCGCTCGCCGAAACTGCCATGTGCTGGGATAAAATATTCTGAGGAATTCTGCAGCCGCGACCCCTTATCCGGCGCTCTTCCAACTTGCATATGCCTGGAGTCAATTTTTACGGATTTTATATAAGAATTCCTATGTCGGGCGATGATGAACGCGGTGGCGGAAAAGTCGCCAAGTGATAATAATATATAGGCGGCTCGGCGGGTAAGATGATCTATATATATAGAAGACCTGGCATAGATACATTCTTTAACATTCGTTTTTTGAAAGATCGCAAATATATTATCACAGAAGAACCATTTAGGTAACATCGTGGCACCCGGCAGTGTGAATGTGGCTATGATGCACCCCAATAGTGTTCCATATCCGATATCCGCAATCCGTAACTCTATCGAGATTGGCGGATATAATTTACTTGGCAGCGTGCCTATATCATGTTACAATGTTGATAAATAGTGCATGTGCCACCCTTGGTCGATGCAACCCTAACACCCGGCAGCAAAATGGGAACGAACGGCATCCCAACCGTCCTCCCCGCGGCAGTCTGGACAACCTGGAGCAAGGTACTCCATGGAGGGAAAGACCGTGGTGAGATAGTCAACGACAGCGCCAATATCACTTCTATTCAGACACCCACAGGGGCAGCCAAAGTGAGTGATGGCTGGAGCTGGTGCTCCCCAATAAGGCGAGATGTATCTTGGTGCTTTGAAGGGTACCTGGATGCTTGTCAAGGTGGGAATGACAAGTGCTAGGGAGACAGCAACGGGTAACTCGACTGTCACATCCGCAGTGTCGGCATAAAATTCATGCCTCCCGAGATGCAAAGTTGTCAAGTTGGGCCACCTCGCTGCCAGTGATGCCCAGGTTTGGTGCCTGACAAATGAGACTGCGAAAGGGGGTAGTAATCGAAAGCTGCGTAGGTTCTCGCCACTAAGGCATCCCACCAGGGATAAAATTCTCCCCCACTCATACTCTTCCTCTGCTTGCTCCTCCTCATCTTCATGATACCAGCCCCCATCGTCGTCTGAGATATTGAAGGTGACCTCAGAGAGGTTGGGGCCAGCCATATCCCTTAAGGCTGATAGGAGCGATGTGTGGTCCGCGGTTTCATCTTCCCTCCATTGGCTGTCTGTTAGGGAAAGTGACAGCTTACAAAGTCCGGCGGTGGGGCGAACGGTGCGGAGGAAGTTTCGCACCTGCTCAGGCCCACCGGTGAGTTGAAGGGAGCAGAGGGAAGGAGGCAGGATAAAGGTGGGGAGGGAGGCTTCTTCACGCGCATGGCCATCAAAGTGAAAACATATATTGAGGTCTTGTAGGAAGGGAAGACTTGTGAGGCAGGGGAAAAGTGCTGCAGGGAGGTGGTCTGGTAAGTACAGCTTTCTGTTTTTAAGGTTTTCCAACCGAGACTGGGCGTATTCAAGCTGCCGCAGACGAGGGAACACTTCCACCATAGACGTGGACGTGTCGCGACCCGCAAAGAGAAGAAGGAGAAGACCTGCTTCCGACAGTCGAGGATCGCCAACACGCCCAGCAGGCTTTCGAAATGCGTTTCTTCTGGTTCCAATGGAGCCGAACCGCAGGTGACGAACATCGCGAGTGCGAGACCGCAGTCGGGTCCAGTCGGACTCTTGCAAAGCTCGGAAATCCTAAAGCATCTTCGAATTAGGGGTTTGAAGCCCGGAGTAAGAAGCGTACAATTACCAGCTTCTCATGGACATGTTCAGGCAGAAGACGTATGAGCGCGGCTGCGCCCACTGGAGTGTCGCTCCATAAACATCTCGAGGCATCATGTGTGAAGATTGGAGAGGTGAGGGCCAAAGAGGTCAGACAAGAAGTCGTGGCGCCCTTAGCAAATTCCGTGACGATTAGTCCAATGAGCTCAGGAGAGTTGAATAATCGGTGCATGGCATGCATGTGTACCGTACAAAAGAATGGAGACTCCTGGCAACAAGTTTCAGGTGATGAACAGAACAGAATTCATTCCCGACTCCGTTACATAAGCAGCTCAGTAATACCTCGTCCACCAGAGAATGATATAATCAGATAAAGCATTATCTTGGGATAATCTAGCATCATGCCTATCTTTAAGATAGAGCCAAGGTGAGAATAGTGACGAATGAGAGAATATGAGTAGAGTAACGAATGGTGACAAAAAAACAAGTGAGATAAGTGTTGCGCCCCGCGCGAATGCTGGAAGGCCCTGCGTCGTACTTTGCTCATATCCGTTCAGCGAGTCGGATCGATGTGTCGTATGCCGCAGATGGGAAAGACGGGATTGTAACAAAGGAGGAAGATGAAGGTAAGAAAGCATATCCTAAGTAGAACTGTGATTAACCCATGGGCCAACACGAAGAATCAGAAAAGAGGTTGCCGGAAAATGGAAGAGAAGAGAACGGTGTTCACCAGAAAAGGTACTTGGGAACAAGATTTCAAGAGAGGATAGAAACTCCGATCTGTATGAATCTCGCAGCTGAGTAAAATGAGGACAGTATACAAAATGTGATGCGAGGTTTCAAAGGTAGCGCACCCAAATCTACACCAGGGAACATAACTTTCTTCAAAGCGAGATGCACGAGCGTCGTTGGAATCCGATTGGCCACTCCTAGCATATAGCTGAATCATTGCCTATGCATAGAGTGATCGCTGGTATGGGAACGGCGGTGGCGCCGCTTTCAAAAACCCAGCAGGGGTATATATGCAGTATTCGCGCAAATGAAACGTGGATGCCAGAAAAGCGATTGAAGAGCGAGTGGCTGCGCGGCGCGAGGTGATCAGTGGCGCGGTTAAGGCGTGTGGGTAGGGAAGACCCCTGAGTATGTGCTTTGACATGGTCCACCTTTGCTATTCCTGGCCGTCGACATGCCGCATCACTTATGGAGAGCAGATGGGGTGATGGTGCTCCTCGAGAGCCAGTTAACGAACAGCAGATAATCTGTATACACTGTTCCTCCCATGTGATTTGTGGCCCACAAGGCTCCCGCGATGCAGCCGGCTATCTCAGCATGTGAAGTTGAGGCGATATGTCTCGATGCAGACAAGGAGGCAATGAGGCCGACATGCGGACCAGTCATGGATAGAGTAAGGGAAGAGGGGGGTTTGGAGAAATTGATATAGGGAGTAATTGTCGATGCAGGAGCGGGGATACAGGATGTGTCCGAGGCATAGGAATGGTCACAGAAGGAAGTGATGAGTCGCTGTTGGTGCGAGACTGGATAGGCTGAGTACGACCCTTTCAACGGCGTCCTTGTGTCGGGGAAGTAATAGATCAGCGCCTGCAGAGGACAAACGAGTGATATGACGAAACGTTAGCGTAAACCACGAGACAAGCTCGCGCCAATCTGGGCCAACAGGTGGTTCATAAGGAGACGCAGAAACAATAAAAAGTGCCTTGATGGACAGAATGGTCGAAAAGAAATCTCGAGAAAATTCAACAGAATCGATGTCACCAAGAGTAATGATACCCCAGCGTTAGGTGCGGATCAGAAAATGACGAGATATGGAGGGCAAATTTGTGAACGCGTTACATCCTTCAACCAGGTTAGCGTGATTTTCAAGGGCGAGAGCGGAATCGGAAAAGAGGGAAGAAAAGTCAGTGGGTAACAGGAGAAGATGGTTCTTATACAATGCATCGTTGGCGTGGATCCAGTACGCCGGTATCTCTGCATAGAACCTACACGAGCAAGATGAAAACTGCATGGGTGACTGCACGGGTGAAAGATAAGAATTCCGAATGAAGCATGTCCAGTCATTTAGGGTGATGTTGGCAGCACTCGGGAAAAGATACAAAAGGTGGTACAAGTCGCGCCTCAGCTCAGAAATGAAAGCGACCTCATTATAGCGCTTCCCAAATACAATGGCAATCGCGCCTTTTTTTTCGAGTGGCCAGTCTCCCAGCTTTTCGGATAAGGTTTGGACTTCTCGGATAGTAAACGTTGCGGAGATGACGTAACATGACGCGCCAGAAAATGGAAATTATTCGGAGTTCCCCTGCAGGAAAAAAATCGCGCGAGTGCCATTCCACTTGGGAAGTGCTATAAGGAGAGAAATGGAAGGAAAACCAAAGCCATGAAACGAAACGGGAAGGGAAAAAAGAGATGAAGAAAAGGTGAGCGGGAAAGCCAAATAATGATAAATTTTTGAGGCAATCAGACTATATATACACCACCGCTGATACCAGCTATATCAATTTGATGAGAAATAGCCAACACAAATTTGAGGTCAATGCAACATCTGGTTACCCTGAGGTGACCCCTGCTCGGCGTCAGGTGTTTTTACGCAATTCCACGTTGAGAAAAGGGATGATTGGATCAATTTCTCCCAAATTTCTCTGCCAAAAATGAGCTTGCTTGAAATCGACGTTGCTGATTTGACGCCAAACCGACATCGGAGCCACATCATCTGACATCAGGACATCGGACGTCCAACTGTTGTTTAAACCCAACGGTGGTGTATACGTAGTGCAGATTGTTTGAGTTTTGGAGAATCCGGCGAAGCCCGCCCGCCCGTTTGTCCGGCATTCCAAATCAAGTGGCTGTGCCGCCTGGTGCCGCCCCCCACCAATACCCAACCTTCTAAGGCCACAGGCCACAAGCTTATCTACTGATACTTGTATGTATGTTTTTGAAACTAATATGAGGGTTCTCTGAGCGAATTTCCAAAAGTGGCTGGCTATCCCAATATTAATTAATTTCTGCTGGTGTGAGCCACTGACGTGGCTGCACCCGTTCCCTTGCTGCCTCGTAAATCCGCTAATTCACCTGTGATGCCGTTGAAATAGCTTATGTGGAGAGAAAGCTGCACGCTATCCTCTATGAGGCATTTTTTCTATTGGAAAATACTCACTGTACAGGCGGATGGGAGGTCTCGGACCGTGGGGAAGTCAACTTCAGCGTTCAACAATCCTCCCAGCACTCTTGCCCACTTCGTTTGGTCAATCTCCTTGATCACCACGCCCGCTGTGCGCGACCTTTAGGTGATCACGAGTCGTGCTGCGTGGTCGGCGACCTTTGATTGCGTTTGGCCAACCTCCTTGATCACCACGTCCGCTGCGCGCGACCTTGAGCAAAGCTCACCGCCAATTGAACGCGGCATCTTGCTGCCACCACAAACTGTACTCACAAATCGCGGTGTGCGTTCCAGCTACTCTCATCCAGCTACTCTCACATAAGTTTCCTACTGAGTTCATTTTTTAAATTTAGCAATGCTCACCGCAAATTGAGCGCGGCATCTGGCTGCCAGCACACAAGACTTATTCGCAGCTGCACCTTCTTTGTATATTTCGGGCTCCTAACAGCGACATCTTGCGCGTACCGCATCCCGCCGATTGACACTTCAAGCTCCAACTTTGCCAGCTTGATAGCGAAGGCAACACTCATCCCACTTCGACTACTGAAGCGGCGCAGCACAGCAACAACAACTCAGCCCCGCGACAGGAAAGAGATCCACACGGGTGAGTAGCATCGACACGAACCGCCCTACGTTACTTATATTATCCATCCAGACACACAAAGGATCCCTCCGGTCTTCCGCTGGTTCGACTCCGGCCTGACCTTACGCTCACTTGGAACGACACTCCTCCCACCATCGTGCGGCACGACCGGCGATCTGCGAGGATAAAGGCAATTGGCGCAATTGGTGCATGATTACCGGTAAGCATTCGAGTTGTTTACCAAACGAACTGCCTTATTTATCTCCTCGCGCACAGAACGAAGACTTGCGTGCGCGCGATTACCTGCGGGGAAATTCACCACTGCGAGCATTCCCTGGTGTCACGTTCCTTGGCGACTGCCAGGAAAAAGACAAATGTTCTCGGCGCGCAACTCGTGCTGTTCGTCCCCCTTTCATTTGTTCTCCTTCTCCTCAGTTTTGCGTCATTTGTCAGCTATGGATTCTTTTCTCGTGCGCCGCGCGGGACCCGCGCTTGTTTGTTTTGTCATCCATCCCTTTTGTAGTTGCTTCTTTCGCGCCTCACCACCGCTGGGCCCCAATTGTCGAGCCGTCGTCTCGTCTTTCGGCCTTCTTTCACCTCGTCCAATGCGTTTTGTTGTCCTCATTTGGCTTCACGTTTGTTCGGTTCCTGCGCTGACTGCCATTCTTCCTTTTTTTTTGCTTTTATTGCCGCTGTTCGTCTTGGCCGCACCGCATAACATCGTGTTGGCACCCGATGCTCGCGTCCTTTTAATTGACTTTCGCTCTGCAGTACCATTGAAACTGCATCAGCACTATTGCCTTGTTCCCTGTGGAACGCGCATCTCCTGAAGTCATCCAAGCCCGTAGCAGCCCTTGAAATAGAAGATGGAGGCGCAGCCTGACTCGGTGATGCGCATGGGTGCGCCCGCGAAGCAGATTGGTGGAAACACATCGCCTCAAGCCCACGGTTGTGCACCATGCCCACAAACTGGCAGATGACCTCCTCTCCGAAGCAGGCGTGGTATCCCCAAGCTGCGCCCATATATGCCGCGACTGCGCCAGGAAGCTGCGAAGTGACACTGTCCCACCAGTGTCTCTCACCAACAATATGTGGATAGGCGGCACACCCTTTGAACTGCGTTCACTGACCCTTCCTGAGCGGCTCCTCATTGCTTGGTACTTTCCTGCAGCGCACATTGTCAAGTTGCTCCCCAAAGTCAAAGGCGCACATGCATGCGGCAGAACGACGATGAATAGTGCGCTGCGAGGAACCGCATCAACGTACCGCCTGGACCCCAAGCAGATGGACCCCAAGCAGATCGCGACCATGATCGCGGGGACGATAATGCCACCCCCTGCCGCAATACTGGCATCCACTATTGGCGCGGCATTTGTTGGACCCAATAAGTTGCCGGACCCCATGCTGCCTGGCATATTTCTAGTTCACCGAGGCCGGGTGCGCCGGGCGCTAGAGGGGTTGAAAGACAATAATCCGATCTATTCCGACATAGAAATATCGGACGGTCGCCTTGAGGAGCTCCCGGAATGCGCTGTTCCTGACGAAATTCTCATTGGGGCCCGGTATTCCGCAGACACAGCGGCTCTCGACCTGGAACGAGAAGGTTGTGCACCCATGGATGAGGATGAAGAAATGAGCGGTATACAACCAGTAAACATCGACCACTCAGAAAATGGCGATCAGCGCGAGGGCGGTGAGAACGATAGCGACTCACGGGGAGGAGACATCGGTACGCCGGCATTGCTTCCTGAATCTCTGAAAATTAACGTTGGTTGTGCAGAGCCGTTGGTGATACCTTTGCAAGCCCATGGTGTAGTCGACGTTTCAGGGCACGTGCATGGCTGACCCGGGCCTCTCGCGCCGACCCTGTCCTTCGCCTCAATTTGAGCATCGGTGCAGCCACCAAAAGCTCCATTTTCGATCCTTGCTGGTTGGGTTTCTTCATCGCAAAGGGAGAGGCAAGTCAATGGCTTCATCATTGCTTGTCGCACCGCGGCCTGACAATGCTGGCAGCGCATGGCGCCAAACAAGCGGTCCAAGATGCTGCAGAAACATATCCAACTCACCTCGCTGGTGGCACCGGATCTGCATCCAGTATGGAGGATCGCGGCACAGGTCTGCGCTTTCTTTTTTGATCGCGGTAAAATCTCGCATATAATGCCAGGTGCTGACCAGTCTACTGGTGCAGGCTCCGCGGGGGCAGGGGAGCATGGTCAGGAGATGGGTGCGCGCGCGCTCAGCTGACTTCCTCATGTGGCCAATGCTAGTGCGCCTCTGCTGCCAGACATTTGTTCTTTTGTGGATAATGGCGGTGGTAACACATTGGAAGTGAAGGAGGTGGCGGCGCTGGGGTAACCTCTTGATTACCTTCGCCCATATTTGCTGTGTGTAATCTTGCGCCAATTGACTTTGCTAGCCTCGCCGCTGCCCTTTCACCTCTTGCTGAGAATAAAGTGGTGCCGCTTGGGAGTGAAGCAGGCGACAATATTGAGGGAGAGCAAGAAACTCTGCATCCATTCGAAACCCGCGGGGCAGATCACCGCCGCACTCACTGCGCTCGCATGCGCGAATTCTATGCTTGTTTGGCATGCAGTATGAATAAACAGTTGTTTTTTGTGCCACCGCAGGCTGAAAGAATTATATTAGCACAATTACACGCGGCCCCTCTGGGCTAGCGGAGTGTCCGAGTCCGAGTCCGAGTCCTCATCTTCCTCATCTGTTACAACAATGTGTCTGCGCATCCGCTTCCTTTCGCGCCGCACTGGTGCCGCATCGTCCGAATCTTCCAAGCCGCCTGAATTCATCTTCTTACCTGACATCGTCGCCTGACCACCTACAGACAACCGGTGCGCAAAATCTGCGTCCGCACCCGTAAACCCGCTTTCACAATCAAATTCTGCGACCCGTGTTAGCGACCACTAGCAAAAATTTTGCGGTCCACTTACCAAAGTCCACTGGCTCCTTCTTCAAGATGAATTGGGGCCCACTGTACGCAAATGTTGCTGCGTCTGGCTCCTTCGACTTGTAGACCTCCCACGCGCGGCTACCCTTCAAGCAACTGTCCATTGCTCTTTCGACGCGCGCTGGACTTGCTTTGACGCGGCCCCGGATCCCTGCCTGGTGGGCTCTCCACTTGTAGTTGACGAGTGATTTGGCAGTGTTTCCAAGGTAGGCAAAGTAGACGGTGTCCATTGCTTCTTGGCCTGAAACCTGTTGATCCCCCGATAACAGGAACGAATAGTTGGCAAACAGCCACCGAAGAATCTGCCGCGCGCGGAGGCGGTTGCAAATGGCGCGCTTGAAATCGCGAAGGTCTGGCAGCGCCTGGTACGACCAATCTATCGTGACGGTGTATATCTCGAAAAATATGCAAAAGAACATGATGTCAATGAAGCCTTTAAACGTGCCAATATTGGGAATATGGTCCCAGTTTCGGGCTGCAAAAGCGGCTCAGCCTAGCGAAATCTTGATTACCGGTACCACTCACGAATGTCAGGTTTTTCGGGTTCTGTTATATTGCGGTGGTATAAGGCCAGCAGTCTTGTTAGTAGAGCGTGGGACGCGTCTCCGTGATCGGTGTTCGTCAACAAGTCGCTCCCAACGAAACCGTGCAGGTTGCCAGTGATTGTATCCCCTATCGTAGAGGAAGCCAAATAGTGGCCCCCGCGGCAGATAGAGTCGACCGGGGTGAACACCGCGTGCAGCTGAATAGGTTTCATGACACTAAACATCGGGTCAGTTGTTTCACTGCTGGGACAGCGGAACACTCACAGAATCACATCAGGAGTGATCGGCACCATCTCCAGGTGGTACAATTTTTTGTTAACCCTCCTTGCATCAAAGTCGTCAGACAAAAACATTGTCGTACTGCTGAAACTGCCATCCTTCGGCACTGCCAGGAACCATAATTTGACCCCGTGGTCCACAGTGATAAAGGTTCCGTAGCCATTAGAGTCAAAGTGCTGATGGTGGAAAGAACTAGCTGAAGCGCATATCCCCCACCTCATGTCTGAGACAGGGTACGAGTGGTTACTTTTGCAGAACGCTTTCCCTTGAGACTCGCACCATGCGTACTCTTCACTAGCAAACACCCACGAAGGGAAGGGGTCAGACGGCAGCGGGAAACCAAGCGCGTTGAGTGGTTTGGGCCGGTCCAGTTTAGAATTTCGTAACATGTCGAGAGGAGACCCCAGCCGGTGCTGCTGATCGCCTTGACCGGGGGCACTCATGTCTATCAGCATGTTCGCGTCAATGCTGGATTCCACTGCCGGACTGAAATCATGCACACCTTGTATGGTAATGGCAGCCTCTAGTGATCCCAGTAGTCTCATGCACGCCAGGTCAAAATCCCGCTTCAGGTGTGGTCTCCCATAAATTGCAATATTTTTGTGCGCGAGGATCTCTTGGGCTTCGGCTGGAGTCAGGGCTGCAAATTCTTCGTAACTGAGCACGTGGACAATCGATTGCTCCGGAGATGCCAAATATTTCGGGCGGCCATCCGTATAATTTTTCTTGACCGCGCCGTCCATCGCGAGGAACCATTCGAGATACTTTTTGTGCTGCGTGCCGATGAGGGCATCTATGAGACCCTGAGCATTCCAGATGAGCATGAACTTACGTGAAACCGGGGGCGCCACCGGAACAATTCGCCTGAACCTAGTAGCTCGTATGAAACGTCCTCGGCCGCCTCTATCATCTGGAACCGCAATTGGCACTATGAATGTGCTCATACTGTTCAACACACCTTTATAGCATTGTTGAGCTGCAGTTTCTCCATTTCGGCTTCGTCGTCCTGCGGAACAAATATCAATAAGTTTCATGGGCAGTGATGGAAGCAATCCAGACCGAAATCTCCATCGTAAGATCAACAATTTGCGGCATGGAGAAATAGTTAGCTCTTGCGGTTTTTTTCAGCGCTTCCGCATCTTCCGCATCTTCCTCATCCTCGCTCCTGGAGCGCTTGGGTTGGGGTTTGGGCTTCGGCTGGGTTTTGGGCTTCGGTTTGGGTTTGGGCTTCGGTTTGGGTTTGGGCTGCGGTTTGGGAATGGCAGCCCCACTTGGGTGTACTCGTGCCTCTCCACCTCCCATTTGCTCTTGCTCATGTCTTGCCTTTCCCTTTGTATGTCCTCCTACCTGGTCCTCCCCACCGCCCTTGCCCCTTCCCGCTCCTTTGCCTTTCCCCTTCCCCTTCCCCTCGCCTTTTCCCCTGCTATCCCCACCGCCATCACGGGTGCGATCACTATCCTCATCTGGCGGTGCGGCCTTCTCTACAATCTCCGCTTCGTCCTCGCCTGCAGGCTCTGCTTCGCCTTCGTTATCGCCTTCATCACCCACTGCAGCATCGCCTTCTGCACCGGAAGGACCCTGCAAGGCTGGCCAAGGTTCTTGCTCATCCCTAGGGGTCGGGGAATCGGTCGGGGAATCGATCGGGGAATCGATCGGGGAATCGGTCGGGGAATCGGTCGGGGAGTGGTGTTTATATGGCTGCACATGCCAATCCGGGTTTTCGACAGGGCCTGCCTGTGGCGGTAGCGGCTCGAGAAGGGACCATCCCTTTGCATCGTCAAAGCAAATCAATTTCATAGCTGCAAATGCGCGCCGGAGACAAGCTTCGAGGTCCTGCCCAGCTGCAGTATCCCACAAAACTCGCCAGATCTCCTGTTCTACTAAGCGGACTGATCTTGGCCACTTCCTCTGTCCGGCTATCTGCCAACACTATTGACTGTGAGCAAGGCAAAATTTCATGGAGTTGAAACAACCTACCTCGAGAAGAGCTTCCCTGCCAGGCGGATTATTTTGTAAGTTCCTTGAGAGGAATAGAAGGATAGGGGAAATCGACATTGCTATGTAGAGTGGCCCTTTGAGCATATACATATTTTTGAACGTCACAAAGTCCCAGTCGCGGGTAGCGGCAGCGCTAGCAGAAGCCGAAGGAGCATCTCCAATCAGCCCTCTGCGATATATGCCGTCAAGCGCTTCCTTGTCCTTGGGAAGATCGTAATTACCCTGTAACATAGTGTTATGGTGAGCGGTTATTCTTAAGACTGCGGTCATACCTCTAAAATGAAGCGGAGGTGAAAGGCGGCAGTAGTTAGGTTTAGCAAGACTGTGTCGCCTTTTCTGTCATTAAGTCGCCGGCACATCGAGCTGTATAGGTCCCGCGAGACGTTCTTTGCACCACCTTCTGTGCTAGGAGGCGATACTGGGCAGCTTTTTGCGTAGAGATGAGCACCAGTTTCTTTGATAAACTCTTCGACATTGTCCAATTTTTGCAAAGGCTGTTTGCTGATATTCAGGGAGGTATCTTAGAAAGCGCGCAGGGTACTCACAAGTTTTGCCAAGGGAGGAAACCGCTTTCCAGCAAGGTCGCGGCGCTGGCTCGGAATTGGCACTTGGAGTGGAAATAATTCGTCCTTGAAAGCAGCAATATCGGCTATGCGGTATTGCATGAGTGTGGTGAATGTCGCCTCCTCCACGGTCCTGCGGTGGAATCCGGGTGGCGCTTCGCCTCTCATGTGTGCTGCGAATGCAGCGAATGCCTGACCACCCGAATTTTCCTCTTGGTGCAGGCGCGCTAAATAGTGCTGCGGAAGGATGTGAGAATAGATTGAATCGGAAACGACTGTTCTACCTGTAGTTGTCCGCTCGAATCGTCTAACTCTTTGATGTCGGTCACTTCGCTGAATGCAGTGGTGGCCCATGGGAAGCTTTTGAAAATCGATGTGAGCCTGGGACTTGGCTGGCGCGCTATGTTATCGAGCAGAGGTGGCGTCTGGGAATCCATGCAAATGCGCGCAAAGTTGGAGGCAGGCACGCCTTGGAAGAGCTTAAAGGGCGCGCCGCTGCCAGAGGTCCCGAAAAGGTTCCAGTTGAAATTTGCCAATGCACTGCATTCGGACACCAAATGTGTATTACTAAACATGGATTAGTAAGCAGCAAGATATCTCGGCGGCCGCTATCTGCTCGATCTGGGTGCAGTCTGCTAGCAACTTCATGCAGATACTATTAGCTCCAACCTCGCGCTGCTCGTATTCGCAGCGGTCGCGGTGGTCAGATGATCATCGACCGCCAAAGCGGTGCCCCGCGCTCTATCGCGCCTGCAAGCTGCCCATCACTGTTCAGGAAGGATACCGGCGGTGCTGAGATAGCTAATCCTGAAGATGCTCAGCGGGCGGGCGAGGTGGATCAACAGAACGATTACTGGCGAACTTTGAGGTCATGCGCGGTGCGGCGCGGTAGTGACGTATTTGATTACTCTATAGAGAACCCTCCCAGCAAACTACATACATTTACAAGACCTGCGCGAACTTATATAATTTGCATGGGGCGAGATTAGGGAAATTCTTCAGTTGTAATCCATGGCTTCGGCTGCAGTGGATGCGCGGTGGGTGCCAGCTGCCACGATGCATACCGCTACCTTCGCAAAACATCCATACCTGGCCAACTGGAAACATCTGGTGCGCGAGAGGTGCCTGGCGGCGGTCATTTTTGGAGGTGACTTACCAAGTCGAAAGCGCCTAAAAGGACCGGCAGCTCGTGGCTGATGCAACGATATTGCCATCCGGTGACTGCAGTAGTTCATCAATCAACCAGTGAGCTCCGCATCTGGATGTTAGGAATGAACGCGGTACAGTTCTTGTTTACTATGTTTACTAAGATGATATCTACCCCTGCTACATTTGTAACTAAGGACGATCGTAAGATTCGTCTCGGTAGACCTATAGAACTGTAATACACTAAAATGGTTCGCGTGGGGTAGCATCAAACCCTCTGAGGGAAGCTTGCCACCGCGGAAATGAGAAATACATGAGGTGCAATGATTGTGTTTATCAAAAGCCTGCGCCATTGCCGGGGCCGGGAGATAAATGCCTGCCCGACCACTGGCCGCGCGCCACAGACTATAGAAAATGTTTTATTGTGAGGCTGCGCAAGTAATGCGCGAATTCAACGATAGCGGGTAGCAATCCAGCGTATCTAGCGCTGGAAGAAAGCGAAGTATACAGAGAACACCAGCCTCTAGAAAACAAGGCAGCGCGGAACAATGCAAGATATATATATATGAATGATGGTTCTTTCTGTTTGAGCTGAATCAGGCCGCGAGAGGCGCAACCTATATGTTGGCCTCAAAAGCTTTCAACGTGGCGGCGACCCACGAAATCCGCGCGACAGCGGCGAGCGGCATTACATTGATGACTGCGCGAAAGAACATCGAGGCCAAAGGATGCGCGCCTGCCACTGGCACGGGCACATTTGAAGAGAACCCGCCGCGCCAGGGACAAGAAAAGCGCAACGATAACGAATATCAAGCCCCTTGAAGGAATTCCCATGAGAAAATCGTAGACTTTGATATCAAAAGGGCTTGGCAGCAGAAAGTAATGGTAGGTGAGGCGAGAATAATATACCGCATTTGGGACTTGAAGTACGATTCGTGGTAATATTTAGCCTTTTTCGAGTGTGCCTTGGTCACTGGTTAGCGAAGAGGATTGATAGTAGATCCGACTACGTACTTCGTAACAGGCGTGGCTTCTCTATTGGGTCTTGTAGAAATAGTAAAGCAACACTACTGGCAGCGCCGAGGGCGCGACCGCGAGGAAGCTAAAGAGAAACAGGTAGACGAAACCTCGCACGAAAGGTCCCCGTTAGTCCCGGGCAGCTGAAGAAGGGGCGAAGATCCACTGCCATGGAGAGTCAGCCTACAAGTCTCTCGCCGCAGAGATTGGATTGGGCTTGCAGGAGGACTGCAATAATTATGGAAAGGAGGGCTAACCACTCTTTGCAGAGATGCTCGATGTAGGTGGTGCAGAGCGTCTCAACCTTCTCTCGAAGGAGCTCAGGTGGTGTGGATGGTCCAGCAGGGGGTAGTAGGAATATGTCGATGCGGTCGTTGTTGGGAAGAGAAAGGCCTGAGGCTGTGGTGGCTCCCCTAATAAGCTTGGCAGGTTCAAGTGTAGTTATCTAGATCGGCCGCAAACTAACATCGTGCGAGACGTCCCCAGCGTATTTGTGGTAATGAATGCGAAGCGACGTTGGAAGGGGATGCGCGCGGAGAGCGAAGTAGGATGAAGAAAAGTCCTTGGTGACCAGGGTTCCGTGTCGCGGGCGAAAAGGCCGTCCGGGAGAATGTATTTGGTGGCCTCGTCAAAAGTCACCGACCGCGCAGCACGACTCGTGATCACCTAAAGGTCGCGCACAGCGGACGTGGTGATCAAGGAGGTTGGCCAAACGAAGTCGGCAAGAGTGCTGGGAGCATTGTTGAAGGTTGAAGCTAACTTCCCCACGGATATATCAACCAACACTTTTTGCGCGTTCACGATCACATGGGCAAGCGCCAAACGACCTCACAAAACCGGGCACGCGCGGCCCAGCAGCTCTTTTTCTCTGTTGTTGCACATGATGGCGCACTGCTATGCTATCTAGCACGGGATGACGCGTCTGAATTCAGAATACGTTTGGAAGAGCAAATCTGTGCCGACCCAGTGAAACTGGCGTCTGCGCCTCTGGGCGTTCCATCCATGCGAACTTTTTTGCAATGGTGCAGTTCTGCTCACGGTGTCCCTGAACTGGTTACTCTAGCCGTTATGGAACGCGCAACCTTCCTTTCAGAGAATCGTTTTGCCAAAAGAGAGTTCTTGGCTGCTTCGACACTCAATTGGAGCGCTTTGCACCGCGATGCATACGTTCATTCGATACCTGTGATCACCGCTCGCCCAATGAATGAAGCCTATCCTCCCCTTGGCATGGCGATTGCTCAAACATTGGACATACATGCCAAGTGTAACGTTGGCGAGAAGTGTACGGTCAAAACTGTACCTTAGCGTATGGTAGAAACCGACGAGGGTGCGCTACGCTCCGAATTGGTTACGACCAAGAAACCCGGCCTGCGTTATGCGTGACAGGTGGTAATTTAAGAAACCATTAAGAATGCGCCGCCACCCTGAAACCACGGGTAGCATTCCAATAGCAAACCAAACGGAACCATGTATTCAATGTTAGTTAAAAATTTTCAGTCAGATTGTTTACGAGGGATTGGGACTTGAAGTCACTGACGAGGGCCAACAATTTTTTTATACCGGCGCCAGTTTGGTTGTGATGCAGTGGGACAGAAATTTATAATCTGGTGGCCAGGAGGAGAATGTCCGGTCCTTCAACAATAATGGGGAACTTTTCGATGCTGAGAGTATAGAATAGGACCTCAAAATATGCTCGTTTTTGATAAAATAGAACTTGGCTTGAGTGAAGAAACCGGGGCCCCGTTATGCGTTACTATCCCACGAATAAGAAACTTTTGAGGCCACCGTTATGTGTTACGGTATCTACCATACGCTAAGGTACAGAATTGCATCAGGCGCCATCAGATCAATTGTTTGTCCGGCATCTAAGCTAGTTCCGTTACTCGTTGAGACTTTTCGAAAAGTCACGAAAGGTCAACTTCCATTATTCTGCGTGACCTGTGGACATGCCTAAGAGCTCTGGCAATGAAATTTCGGTTTATTTCGTACTGGAATGTCGTCTCGAGAGCGAAATAAGTGCTTCGCGGAGTTTCAAGCAATGTCACGTGATTGGGAACAACGTCGGGGCATATGGGCGGGATAAGACATGATAAACAGCGCAGGGCGCCCTTCGGTCGCAAAGCCCGCTACTCGGAACACGTTACCTCACCTTGTAATCGCAGTTGA